>JAQMYL010000013.1:13410461-13421025 GCA_030014365.1 Clarias pachynema | reverse complement strand
AAAATAGCAAACTTCAAGTATACTAGTCATTAGTCTGGAGCAAGTACACTTTAGTATGCTTTGGCATGCTAGGATTTGAAGACTCTCCTCCAACAACAACTATACTACTACTACTTATAATAATAATAATGATAATAATAATGATAACAACAACACTACTACTACTACTACTACTACTAATAATAATAATAACTAATAATAACAATACTACTAGTAATAATAATAATAATAATAACAATAACAACAACTTTAATACTACTTGTTAATAATAACAACAACTATAATACTAATAATAATAATATTATAGTTAAAAATATTATATATTATAGTTACAACTAACTATATACTAAAAATAATAAATAAAATAATAATAACAGCAACGATACTACTACTACTTCTATTACTACTACTATTAATAACAACACTACTACTACTACTACTACTACTACTGATAATAATAATAATAATAATAATACAGGCACATTAAAGGCACATTAAAGGAACCACACTAGCAAGAGCAAGATCCTGCCCCCATCTTCCTAAAAGTGGTTCTAAATAGAATATTGGATGTAGAAACAGAGGAGATGTGAAAATCTAGTTGGAGCACAGCCAGGTAAAGCTTTGCATTTTATGTACACACATGTATTCATGAAGTGTGTCGTGTCCACCTGTCCTCGCATCTTTTGTCCACTATACAGTATTTTCCTAATCTACTTCTTATAAGACTATATTCTATTACATTACTAATGAAGCCCACAAGCCACCCATGTGAATGCTTTAAATTCCCTGAAACTAAAGCAGCAATCATACTTCCATCTGTTACAACCTGCTACTGTCTCAATGTGCCATAAATGTTCTAAAACAAACTAACTTTTTTTCAAATTCCAATATACTGACAGATAATCGACATCTGGATGGTTGAACCCATAACTGTAAATGTTTTGGTTGTTGTTGTTGCTGATGCTTTTCATATAAACACCCACAAAAGTCACATAAAACTTTCACCTTGTGAGTTCTGACAGAAATTCTCCAGGATTGCTTGGTAAAAGATTAATGCTCAGGAATGTTATATGCAGGTCTCAACAAAAATGTATTTCAATGCCAGACACTAATAAACCATCTTGCAAAGAACATAAATATTTTTTTTCTTCTTGGAAGTTAACTGTATTGTATGAGGGGTGTTCTTGTTCTCGTTATGACATTTCCTGTAAATGAAGGCGTAAACCGCTTGATGTTCTCAGAAGATTTTAAGCACAGTACGGTGATGAGACTGGTAAAGCATTTGAATGGTGCAAACTTCTAAAAGAGGGCCGTGCATTCATGGTTGACAATCCTGGCCAAGATGTCTCGGAGCCCGCTGCAGTCAAGAACTCTGCTCAGGTAGTGAATCTCACAAGATTTGGTGAGTGGAAATCGATTGATCCATTCTTTTCAGGCATGCTAGTGGACTCTTTACATTGATAAATATATTCTCAGTCGAGTGTTATGAATATGATCTAGTAAGTCGGTGCGAACGAGCCTGTGCGACAACAAAAGACGAAAAACTTTATTGTTCTCTATCGACCCAGACAAAAACCACTCGACTTGTGACATTATAATGTACAAATGCCAATAACATCACCTTTGTTGTCATTAGTGCTTGGCATTTTAATAAAGCGATGATGCATTCTCTGTGGTTAGAGACTACCCAAACGCCCCAAAAAACAAATGGTTTCATTAAGAAAAAAGGCAACAAGCCTATTTTCCCTCCTTCCCTGTTGGTACTACTTCTCTATTGATTTTTCAGCCCTTGAAAAGAGAAAGGGGAAGTGCCCTTTTGACTAAAACTAAAGACCAGCGAAAGAACAAGACGAGGAAAAAAGAGCAAGAAGGATAGGTTGACATTTTGAAGGTAATGCTGCCAGAACATTGTGTTAGGAATGAAGGAATTATAGTGTGCGCAAATGAGGCCTGCATGTCAACTATCCACTCACGCCCATGCATACGAATTTCCTCTTTCTCTCTCTCTCTATCTATCTCATCTCTATCCCATCTCCGTTTCTAACCATACTTTAACACAAACACCTAGTGAACTGTCTTAACTGCAGCACAGTGATCACCGTATATTAGTGACAGCCTGGAAGGACTCTTTACAAAGTCTTAAATCAATGTTAAAATCTTGACATTTTTTATTTTAGACATTTTTGACCCCATCCACCTCCTCAAACTTTTCCACCCTTTCCAGTGTTTTGGGATTTTATGTCAGAAATCTATATTTAAAAAATGCAATATTGAAGTAAGGAGAAAAATCTACATAGTTTAAATAAAACACTTAAATTTGGTAAAGAAAAAAGGTCCTATGACCTGGCGAGCCCAGATGGACCCTATTCCAGAGCGATGGTATCATCAAGGTAAGATGGTAACCATATGAAGTTTTTTACCCATCATGCAAAGTGCCCACTGTACAAGCTTCTGTTATGATGATCTGGGGTTGCTTAAATTGGTCAGGTCTAGGCTCAGCAACGTTACGTGGTGATAAAATGAAGTCAGCTGACCATCTGAATGGACTAAAATGACCAGGTTATTACATCATTGGAGTTCTTCTCCCCTGATGTCACAGGCATGTTCCAGGACTCAGACTGTAAAAGTGTGATTCTTGAAGCATAAGTACATATTTCAGGTATCTATACTTTACTTAGTAGTAGTTTAATTAGAGGACACTTTTTCTTACGGTTTCTCTGCTTAAATGTACAGGAAATATCTGTACTTTTACTTAACTAGATTCCTGCATGGTGTTATGTGGTTATGTCACCTAACCACGGTGGCGTCTCCCTGCTTCCTGTATGTGAACGTGCTGTTTTCATCACTGTCTGCAACCAGCTGGGAAGTGGGAATTTTCATGCGTAATTGCATGACTTGCCTTTCCTTTGAGACATGCATAATAACATAAAAGGTGTTTAGACAGCACTGAAAACAGCACGATCACAATCAGGAAGCAGAAAGCGAGAGAGAGAGAGAGAGAGAGAGAGAGAGAGAGAGAGAGATTTTTACTATGAAAAAGGCTACTGTGAGCGAATACAAGCTGTGTACTTTTGATAGATGAATACTTCTGTACTATTACTCAAGTACACAAGTAAATGGAGGACTTGTTTTGTTTTTTTACTTGAGTAGTATTTGCTCTATGCAATGTCTAATTTATTCAATTACAAATGTGTGCACTTTACCTCTGTAGGCAAGTAAATAAACTAAAAGTCTTTATGAAATGTAGTATTTATGCCGTGAGTGTCTGAGCCTCTAAAACAACAATTATTCACCAAGATACTTTTAATGACTCTACTGTGCAGTATATACGTATACTAAAAATGTGTCCATATAAGAGAAATAGGCCTCTGTGTCATGTCATATTCATACCACAGCCAAACAGGAAGTCATGAATTATTAATTAAATTTAATAATGAAATAATAGTAAATTATTATTAATTTACTAGATACCCTGATCAACTTTAAGAACTACAGTAAAAATGACAAAAGTCCTTCAATTACATTTATTTTATCGAAAGTGTTAGGGATGGCAATAATTGTGGAACAGCTGATTTTATGAAAAAATTAAAAATTAGGCATGGATCACTTTGAGTTAAAGGTTTAATATTTCTACAATTGTTAGTGTGAGATTAGGTTTCTGTAATAAAAAATTAATTTGTCAGAAGCCTAAGAACAGATCTTAACCAGGGGTGCTAATAATTGTGGTGAACACTGTATATAAATGTGTCCATATATAAATACGCATGTGCATTTAGGGGTTTTATCCTTTTTGGATTATCTACAGTATGGTTACATTAACAATCTTTCAAAAAGTACTGTATACAATTTATATCTGCTTGAATTAAGACGTGTTGATTTAAAGGCAACTCTAGCACAGTTTAACCTCAATGAAAATTTCAACCCTGACTCCTGATTCCTACTCAGAGTGGACAAATAGGTGTAAAAAAAAAAGGCACCAGGTGTAGGGTGAATACTAAAATGTGCTACTTTTTTGCCCTCTTTGTAATTTTCCCAGTTGCAGTTTTGCAGCCTAATCAGAAAGTAGAAGTGCAAAAATAGACCTAATGAGGTTTTAGATCAATTGAAATTTCACAGAGCCTGCAGCAAGACATATCTGCAATTAAATGCCACAGAACTTTCAATCGGAGGGCGCAACGTGTGGTGCATAGAAGGCTCGGGAAAACTCATTAAATCCACTAGGCTTTGTTTTGTGAGGTAAGAAGGAGAAAAATAAAAAAAAAACAGTGCTAGGGTATAGATTCGAGAATTACACTTTGCTTTTAAAGTAAAAAAAAAAAAAAAAAAAAAAAGCAGCTTATAAAAGATGAATATACTTTGCAGGGATTTTGCAAATGCAGCGAGGGCACATTTAACAAAATGGCTTGAGGCTTTTAATCTAAATTAGCCGTAGATGAAGTGGCATATATTTATACTGTATATCGGACAGGAAAAATATACGAAGAAAGCTAGGGGACAGCATTTCATTCAACTTGTCATAAATTAATTGAACGATAGTGAATAGCATTAGGTCAGGGCTATACAAGGGAGAAAAGAAAAAAAAAAGTCCAGATAGGCTCTTCGTATTAGAACGACGACGATGGCGCTGGCTTAATGTAAGATCCGCTGAAAGTGTAGTAATAAATTTATTCTCGACCAATACTTCACAGTCCATTTAACAGTTTATAACAAATTCCCTCTTGGCTTTTTATCTTTCCGCTAGCAAAGGCACGGCATTCAATATGTGTCCGTGAGCATGCAGTTCTATCACTATAGCATGCTTTAGAAGACTAGGTTTATTGAAAACATCGCAGTACATACAGTATCCAAGCCCTCCACCTTCTTCTTCTTTTTCTTTAAGAATTATGCACACATTTTATGTTTTTTTTTTGTTTGTTTTCAGTTTAACAAAAAGGTCAGGAGGAGCAGAAATACAGAACATGGACTTGTATTTGTGTGGGCTTTTTATTGGTGGTGGTGGTGGTGGTGGTGGGTACGAGTGCGTCTTTGACATTTATTTCCTATTACTTCAATGGTGGATGCTCTCCAGTCTCCAGTATCAGTCAGAGATAAAGCTCTATCTTTTCATGTTTTTTCCAACAGAAACATGACAAGCTTTTACTTAAATAGAAAAAAAGAAAGAAAGAGAGAAAAAGAGAAGGTTTAAGTATAAGTTGATGAAGAAAAATATAATTTAATTGTAAAAAATAAATCGCAATTGTTTTCATTACTTTTACTATTTGGATTGTTGTACCCAGAGCCAGCACCTCTTACTTTCTGCACTCAACCAAGCATAAGAAAACCCAGCATGTGTTCAGCACCATGGTCAGCTCCACCTCATGAACAGAAAGTGCACGGCGCCTCAACTCCTTCCTGGTGTCAACAACACAATCTGGAGGTGTGTTCCAAATGGCCTGAAGTGAACAACAGGTCTTCAATTCACCGGAAAAAGGACTTAAAAATTACCCATCAGTCATTGCGTCTCGCTAGAGCATGAAAAAAATGGAGCTTGAAAAAGGCATCATATTAAAAAGACACAAAAAATTCCATTTTAACTTGATCAAGAAATCCTTAGTATTATATAGGCTAGTAATCTGTAAAAAAAAAATAATAATAAAATAAAATCTCGGTACATCTGTCAACAATTATTATTATCATAATAATTGTCATAAGTATCATATTATTAGTCCATAATTAAAAATTATTAATTATTAATTAATCATATTATTAACCAATAATCAATTAATCAATAATCAATAATTATCTAAATATATAAAAAAAAATTATCAAAAACTATAATAAAAATGTATTAATAAATAATCAATAATTATCATATTATTATTAGCGTGAAATGTTCACGGCAGCAGTGACACGTACAGTATCTGAGGTGCTTATGTTACCACGGTAACGCACGGAGGAAGTGACGTCTGCGCTGGTGACTTCGCAGGTGAGTTTTGTTCCCTATACAGAGATGTAGGGAGTAGGGAGCAACCTGTGAAGTTCACTTTAAAATGGAATGCAGCTTGAAATCTTCAAAAAAAAAGGGACCGAGCAATGCCAGACTTGCTGAATGCAAGACTCATGTTCATTCTTCTCTTCAGAACCAAGAAACACTTCAACCTGGGAGGAACCGCCAAGAATGGGGCCGCGCCATTGGGTTACCACCATTACTACGGTATAAAAGGAATAAAACCCATCCACATATGCTCTATTATTAAAATATTCACTTCTGATTGAGTCACAACACTCCCTCATGGTCATGTTTTTTTTTTAAATTCCTTACTAACTGCGCAAATTCTCTTTAATATCTTGACTTCCCCAAGGAAACCTGATTCCGCTGGTGTTATGAAAATGATTGCTGGCAATTATACCTTCCAAATTCAAATCTTTTCCTTCTGTGAGCAGACAGGACAAAAAAAAATGATATGGATTTTCTCATATTTTTTTAAAAATCTCATCCATATTATCGAACGCTTTGCGGATGTTTGGTAAAGATCAAACATTCGCGGTAGCGCACTGATAATATTCCTTAGCTTTCGATCGACTTTAGGAATTCGTACCATCACTGAGTATCTGCTGAAGGTGCTAATGTTAGAGCAGACAGGCATGTTAAATAAGTCAGACCCAACATTAAGACCTCAGAAGCGTTTTAAATTATAGAAAACGTCTGAGATGTCACACGGCACGCAACGTGTGATTGAAGCACGAGTAATAACACAAGACTCCTGTAGCCATGGTTTTAATGACTTTTCTACGGGAAGTGAAAGTTTATCAATGACAGTAGTGGAAGAAACACACTGCTCTCGCTCTCTCTCTCTCACTCTCTTTTTCTCTTTTATTTTAGCTAGCGCCTTTCACACTCGACTTCTTGCTGCTGTCATCTCATTCTTTCTGTCAAATGAAGGAGCATAATTTTCACTTCAGTCATTCTTACCATCTTGTCCTTCATGCCTATTATCCAGAGGGAGGAAAAGGGATGCTGACTTTTCAATGAAGTGCCGCCGTACACATTTCGCACAAACTTCAAAAAAACAAAACAAAACAACAACAACAACAACAAAAAAAGGCAAAAATAATACTGAACACATCTTCCGAAATGGTTTTCCATTAATATAGGGAAGAAAAGATGTCTTATACGGCTGTATTACTTTTCATTTACACCAAGATTTTTATTTATTTTTTGCCATATCATCTGGAGATTGTAAGTTTGCTACAACATTAATATCCCAGAAAGCAGATGGCTGTGCTCTCCTGAGGGGAGGGGACATCAGTCATAGAAAGATGAGTCAATCATGTCCGTCACGCAAGCGGACTGGACGTTTTTTACATTAGACACAATTGATTTGTACTTGCCGTATTAACACTCGCCAATACAGCAGGTGGCGGGTTAACTGCCATTAAACACAAGTGAAGAATCAAACAAAGAAAGTTAACTTTTGCAATATGTCTAATATTTTCATATTTCAGAAAAAAAATGTCAAGTGCAACACACTTCCTACTTTATCAGCTATGGCTGTATAAAGTCGTTCAAAGCATGACAATGGCAAGGAAGCGGAAGCGGCCGTCGACAAACTGTTCCCGCAAAGTTGGGAGCATGGAATTCTCCGAAATGTCTTGGTATGCTGTGGTATTAAGAGTTCCTTACACTGGAAGTAACGGACCCGAGCGCAACTCTTGAAAAACAACCCCATACCATTTCGAACATGACTGAACACCAGTGCACAAAGCAACGTCTATAAAAACATGGATGAGCGAGGTTGGGATGGAAGATATTGACTTAAGTCCTGACCTCAACACCTTTGGGAGGAATTAGAGCGGAGACTGAAAGCCAGGCCTCCTCGTCCAACATCCGACCAAAGTCTGACCTAGCAATTGCGCCTCTGGATGAATGTTGAAAAATTCCCATAAACACACTCCTAAACCTTGTGGAAAGCCTTCCCAGAGGAGTTTGAAACTGTTATAGCTGCAAAGGGGGCGGGGCCAACATCATATTAAACGCTATGGATTAAGAATCGGATTTTACTCGAATTCATATGTATGTAAAAGCAAGCGAGCGAATACTTTTTGATAATATAGTGTATTTTGCAAAAAAAAATAAAAATCCCCACACATTATAACAAGAAAAAATAAAGTTTTGGAGGAAAAAATGTTTTGCTACTGTATATGTCGCATTCATCCTGTTGCTGGATACTTAATTTCCCAAAAGGCTGCGCTGATATTTTGTTGTTGATGTTCTTCTTAAAACTTAATGATTTCCTGTTGGACTGAGATCACTAACATGAAGGAATGTGACTTACATCCACGAATATAGTACGCATCATTTCACATTCACTTTTTCTAGTAGGGGTACGAACTATGTGGAAACGAAACAAAAGATCTTGAGACTTGAGCCTCGATAGGCTTCTTCTTCTTCATTTCCTGTTTCACAAGAATCACGACGGAGCCTCTGCGAAACGATACGATCGGGCGGTGAAGCGAGAAGCGATGTCTGTTCTTTCATTTATGACCATGTATTGTTTCCAAAATGGGGGTAAACACTCTCTGTCGTCTCTTATCTCTGTCGCATTTGAGCTCGTAGTTGGTTACAGTGACAATAACCTGGGTTTGTTTCGTTTTGTTGAGCGGGCTGTGGGAGCGAAACCGACAAAACTGGTACTCACCCACACTTCATCTAGTCATCTCTAGAGAGAGACAGCAGATAAGATATAAAGACAATAATGGTGACTAGGATGTTAAGGATGAGGTAATGGGATGATGATGACGATGATGATGATTATCATTAGATGGCTTAGTGGTTAGCACTGTCGCCTTGCACCTCCAGGGTCTGGGCTCGATTCCCACCTCAGGTCTGTGTGCATGGAGTTTGGATGTTCTTCCTGTGCTTGGTGGGTTTCTTCCAGGTACTCCAGTTTTCTCCCACAGTCCAAAGACATGCAGATTAGGCACTAATTGGCATTTATAAATTGCCCACAGTGTATGCATGCATGTGCGAGTGCCGTGCAGTAGATTGGCACCCCATCCAGGGTGTGCCCTAAGTCTCCTGGGATAGGCTCAAGCCCCAAACCCAGAAGACACAATGGAGGTAAGATTTGTGATGGAAAACTAGACACTGACTAGATTGATACTGGAGACTCCTTCCATACTGTAAATTGAATAAACTGAAAAAAGTGTTGGATCAGGTAGTAGGTCAGGTCTTTCAGGTTGCTCCCATTAAGGGTTCGCCGCAGTGGACCATTTGACCAGCACACAACTGGGCAAGTTTTTTTCCGGATGCCCTCCTCACACAACCTTCCTATTTTATTCATGTTTGGGACCGGCACTGCATTCATTGGCTGGGAATTTAACCCAGGTCACCACTTTTTAGAGCAAGTAGTGGTTTCTACAAATAAGGCCCAGTTTCCACTGGATGTATTTATACCAACCTTTATTCATTGTAGGCAGCCATAACGCTGCTGTGTCAAGTACATTAATATACAGTACTGTCAGAGCTGCTGAAGTCAACAAAAAAATGAATCAACACCTACTGTCCAATCATATCTGAGAATTCAACAGCATTACGTCATGCATGCTCTTAAATAAATCTACAGTTTTCACCCCCAGATGGCATAGCGGTATCTGGGTGAGGGGTAGCTCAGTGGTTAAGGAATTGGACTACAGTTTGGAAGGTCCGAGGTTCAAATCCCACGACCACCAAGTTGTCCCTGTTGGGCCCTTGAGCAAGGCCCTTAACCCTCAACTGCTCAGATGTACAATGAGATAAAAATATAAGGTCACTCTGGATAAGGGCGTCTGCCAAATGCCGTAATGTAAATGTAAAGATTGCAAGTTCAAATGATGCTGTAGCCTCCCGCAGCTGGGAGCCTAGAGAGAGCTGACTGGCCGACCTCTCTCAGAGGGGAGGGATGTATCCTCATCAATCATGAGTGTCTGTGATGGCAGTGGCTGTTGTCACATGTCTCGGAGGAAACTCATGATAGCTTTCGCCCATTCCTGGTTGGTACAGTAGGTGTAGCCTCGATGTGGGAGTGCCCTACTGATGGGTAAGTTAGTGAGGAAAAACTAAATTGATAAATAAATAAATGTATAGTATGTGCTTTTATTTTGTAGGTATATATTCTTTCATACATTTTTTTGGTGCACATGCTGAAATCAGAAATGGCTCCAAATTGGAGATGAAGTGCACTACCTAGGGCATTAGCTAATGGCTTTTACACCCGACCTAATAGTGCACTAGATTTATAATCCGAGGCCATTTCGGCTTCGGTGTCTGTGTCTCACACAGGAAGGAGACCCAGCATGACACGTCGCTCTGATTTCACTGTAATCATGTGTACGCCGAGCTGATCTAAGATCAGCAATACTGCTCTCTCCAATATTCCGCCCGTGGCCTTTATACCAGACTAATGGACGGCTATTTGCTGGGCACCAGCACAAAGTATACTAATGCACTCCTCCCTGTGTGTGTGTGTGTGTGTGTGTGTGTGTGTGTGTGTGTGTGTGTGTGTGTGTGTGTGTGTGTGTGTGTGGGACAGAAACAGAGAGGGCA
>JAQMYL010000013.1:13362341-13377126 GCA_030014365.1 Clarias pachynema | reverse complement strand
TGGGTTCCCTGTTGAGTCTGGTTCCTCTCAAAGTTTCTTCCTATTGCCATCTCAGGGAGTTTTTCCTTGCCACTGTCGCCATCATGACGCCGTCACCCTTGGCTTGCTCATCAGAGACGACCTCATTATTATCTAGACACATTTGTCTCACACATACACCCTTGTACTATATAAATAATAAAAAAAATTTAAAGTTAAGTTAAGCTGCAGAAAATGATCAAGTATAAAATGAAGCATGGCGTTAAAAAAATTTGGGAATGGAAATGTGACAAATATGAAGCTAAAAAAAAAAAAAAAAGATCTGTGGTTCTGTGTGAGGTATTTACAGTCTTCATTTATTCAGCCTTAGTAATAACCTGATCTGGATCTCCATGATATATATTTTAGTGATTAACCATGAAGTCAAGTCATGTACTGTACAGTAGCTGACACAGATTTTTTTTTATGATTCTTAGAACATAATGATGGGGACAAAAAGAGAGGCGTTCAAGTCAAATTTATAGTTATGAAAGTGGAAACTACTTTTATTTCTACACTAATACACTTATCCCAGTGTTTCACTAGTGCTTGGATACCATCAAGGTAGAAAGCCATGATCAGACCGTCGATTACGTCTGAATCTCTGGCCTCCCAGGAACTCCTTCAATGGTCCAAACAAATAGGAAATGGCTTGGAGCAAAGTCAGGACTGAGGTCCTGTAATGTGTAAAGGGTGTTTGTGAATAGTTGTGGGTACAGTTCCAAAAGAAAGATGCGTCTCTTCTGCAAGTTGCATTGGGCTCCAAGACACCTTGAGCGGGATCGTCATTTACAGTACGGACCATTCAAATGTTTTACTGCAGCTAAGAATCTCATCACTGTAAATCCGTTTTACGACTTCATTCACAAGAAATCCCAGTTTGACTTGAAAAGACCTATATTGAATTGAAAAATGAACAAATGAACAGACAGATGATATGAAACAATGAAAAGAACCTCTGCCGCTGCAACTTTGGTATGAAATCCGAATACAGTTAAGAAACTTTTCAAGCAGGCGACAGAACCATATGAAGATAAAGGCATTTCATTCCATTCCTAATGAGCAGACATGGAAATATCCTTAATTCTCCTGTAACAAACATTCAGCCACGGATCCCAAACTCTGCGCTGCTCGTTAGTGCTGTCTCGAGTCCGAGCCGCTCTCCGCTGTCGTTTGACTAATGATGCAAACGTCACACCAAATTTCCCAAAGAGTCCATCACCGTGCGGCTCAGCATGTAATTAACAGGCACTAAAACGCTGACAAGGTGTCTCATCCTCTAACGCTCATTATCGCCATGCTGACACACTGCGTCTCGCCCCGCTCGGGTATAAGTGCGCTTCGCAAGACGGGACGTTACACTGTGCTTGTTCACCTCTCATGTTTCGCACAGGGAAATCCAGAGTGAGAACGTGAGAGAAAAATGGGGAGGAGAGAAAAAGAGAGAGAGAGAGAACAAGAGAGAGAGAGTGAGAGAGAGAGAGAGAGAGAGATGGCCACCCGTTGTTTATTGTCCTGCGGTAATGGGACAGAGTAATTTCTCATTTGTAGTAATATCAAAAAGCAATTACGCACGACGTGAATAAAAGCCAACCAACAATGGAGGCTATCAATCATTGTGAAAGAGGCATGAACGCAAGGGGAACTTTTTTTCCCCTACTCTCTTCCTCTCTCGTTCTTTTGTTGCCGCTTGTCTTTTGTGTTCGCCTCTCATCATAGTAATGGATTTGACTCACAAGCAGGCAGAACGATAGACAGGGTGCAAGGGAAAGAAAAACAAAATACGAAGGATAGACGAGAGAGAGAGAGAGAGAGAGAGAGAGAGAGAGAGAGATTCCTGTTGCATACTCTACACCAGGGCTTTTTTTTTTTTTAAACTGTTTTGAAGCCAGAGACCCATTTAAGTGGAAAATAATTTCACAAACCCCGTCAGTACAGATTTATTTTATGAAGTTAATCCGACTTTTTAAAAAAAAATATTAGGCTTATTATCCAGGACTCTAGCTATGTATTGGAGCCTTAGATTGTCTTTTTAAATTCCAGAACGTTTCACTTATGGAGCAAGTTAATCCCAAGCTAATGTTATTTATAGACGTACTGGGTTTTGAGTTATTGAGTTTTGTACAGTATAAGATTCATTCCATTAACTAGTCAAATGATTAATTATATATAGCAAGTCTGATTGTACAAGGCAAACCAGGACTTGATTTGATTGTGTAGAATAACAGAACATAGTTATGGGAGTAAAAACTCCATTTATTTCTCTATATAGTCCCCTGCTACTAATGCACTTATCCTTAGATCATTCAGGGACGTACCGCCTTCTTTAAAACATTTGCTGCGTTTCAAATGTTTTACTGAGTCTAAGAAGTGTTCTGGAAGGGTAGAAGGGTAATAGCTTTTTTACGTGAACTTCGACTTTAAAATGCACACACGAACAGGCAGATAAAATAAAACCTCTTTCAAGCACTAAACAGACATGGAAATATCCTTAATTAATATCTTCGTTCGGTTTGACGCCTTCACTTGTCACAAGTCCCCGTTTGACTTGAACGCCCTTCGTATCAGACATCATTCTGTAGTTACATGCATTGCTTGAGATAACTGGGCCATTTGTACTGTAACTGCAGGAACTCCAATTTTGGGGTGCCAATACTTTTGGAGTCAGCAGTATGTAAAGAATGCATTTTTGCATTTCAAGTGCTTTCACTGCTTTTAAAATAAGGAAAGAGATATTATTTTTCTTTGTCTCACAATGCTAATTTGATAACAGCAAGCTTCCTTGTCTATTTTTTTTCTCTCAATATATTTGGATCCAAGTGACAAATCTGGTGTCTGGTCTCGTTTAATTTATGTCATAACCCTCACTTCCCACCGGCACAATGAGCCTGGTGTTAGCTTGTTTTTAGAGATGAATAAAACTGCTTGTAACATGTGTTATCGTTTAACCCGCTATGCAGCCCAAATGCTGTCCTTTCAATATACTCCAGCTATGATTGTGTTGCAAGCGCGCGATTACGATACTGGCACCGGTACTGCTGAATCCACATCTACAACCATGTCTCCGTTCGTACATGCTGTCGCGGGCCTAATACGGTAGGAATTTTCAATATTATGCTGTCTAATAGGCCTACTGCCATCTGCCAGCTGCTCATTTACCACCTGTCTTGGGCTTGTCTTGCACAAACAGAGTAATTGCACACAGATCCGAGCTCCAGAAGAAGACAAGAAAATGCTACAGTTGTTGCTATGAACATCTAAAATCCATAACCGAGTGTATTGATTCAACAGGTTTCACAGATACATGTCTTCAAAGCCGCAGTATATTCTCACACATCTCAAAATGTCAAAATTGGATGCAGTAGAAGAAAAAAAAAATCTAACCGTTTAGTAGCTTGGAGGAATTAACTTTAGTTTTGATCTAGCAAGGATAGTGGGTAAAGACTGAAAATTTTCTATAATAAACTATAGTACATGCCATAATATACCATAGTATCACCGTGGTACTTCAGACATTACTATAGTAGGCACTATATAACTTTTTAGGGTACTCGAGTAGGTAACGTGGTAGTACTATGGTGTGTACTACAATACTTCAGTGAATACTGTGGGACTTTTTGGGTTCCACAGTGGCTACCAAATTTCATCAGGTACTGTATCTAATATGGTATGTTTGTACATATTGTACCATCTTAGATACTTTAGTGCATACTATTTGTACTAAAGTATTACCAATTAATACCAATGACCAAGTACCATGGTACCGACTTAAGTGTTGTGTATTAACCTTTGGCAGGTTTCATACTACAGTATATAAATATCCCGATTATAGTACATAAACTTGTATTACATATCTTTATCCTGGTTCGTGTTCCATAGTACCATACTAGTGTTCAGGGTAGAACCATGCACCGTAATATAGTACATGGACCATGTACCAAAGTAAGTCCCATTGTATTACTGTGTCTTACATGTACTACAGTATATCAGCAAACACACTATGGTACATGTACTATAACAGTACTATAACTAGAACAGTACCATAGTACAAATTTGCTGATATAGTACATATCACCATACACTATAGACTATACATATATAGTACCATGGTACTGTTATAGTATGTGTACCATAACAGTATCATGGTACACGTACTATAACAGTACCATGGTACACGTACTATAACAGTACCATGGTACATATTTGCTGATATAATACATGTACCCTGGTACTGCTATACTACATGTACTATAACAGTACCATGGTACATGTACTATATCAAATGTACTATGTGAGAAAATATGTACCATGGTACTGTTATATTACATACACCATAGTGTGTTGTAGGTACTACATCAGAAAATATGTACCATGGTACTGTTATACCACATGTAACACACTATATTAGCACATACATAATATACATATATACTGTAGTACCATGGTACTTGTATAGTACATGTTCCATAACAGTACCATGGTACACATACTATAACAGAACCATGGTGCATGTACCATGATTGATGTATTACATGCACCGTGGTTCTGTTATAGTACGTGTACCATGGCATTGTAATAGTATGTGTACCATGGTACTGTTATGGTACATGTACTATACAAGTACCATTGTCCTATATACAGTATGTATATTATATAGTGTGTTACATGTACTATATCAGCAATTATGTACCATGATACTGTTATAGTACATGGTATGTATTTGCTGATATAGTACATATCAGCACATACATAATATACATATAGTACCATGGTACTGTAATAGTACGCGTACCATAACAGTACAATGGTACATATTTGCTCATATAGAACATGTACCATAGTGTGTTACATGTACTACATCATCAAATATCTACCATGGTACTGTTATAGTTCAAAAACCATAGTGGATTATATGTACTATATCAGCAAATATGGACCATGGTACTGTTATAGTACATGCACTATAGTGTGTTAGATGTACTACACCAGCAAATCTGTATCATGGTACTGTTATAGTACATGTACCGTAGTGTGTTAGATGTACTATATCAGCAAATATGGACCATGGTACTGTTACAGTACATGCACTATAGTGTGTTAGATATACTACACCAGCAAATATGTACTATGGCGCTGTTATAGTGATAGGTTAGTTATAGCTACCCTAAAAACATCCAATACTGCACCATATTTGTCCTTCCACTACCTCAAACCTCTATTTCAGTGCCGATAAAAAATAAAATATATACTCCTTCTGCACACACAGTTGTATAAATATTTAACAGAGACCCGGTCACTATTTGTAAGGTATCTGAGGCTATTTAAGGTACAATATTCTTTAAATGTTTTATCATTCAGTATTTGTTTTTTAACAGACAGCCTTTCGAGCAGCTGCACTAAATAACCTCGGGGGACAATTCAGAGTTTCAATACCTTTTAATGATTCTCTCTTCTATCTTATATTTTTCTCCTTCGGTCTTATCCATTTGTCTGTCTGCACATCAAGCTCTTTTGTTGTTCCTCATCCATTTCATTCTCTCGTGCTTGCTCTCTCTCTCTCTGTATTCTCTTGAATGCTTTCTTAAATGCCTATAAAAAAAAATTTCAGTGGCGAGGTTTAGCCGAGTATTACTATGTGACTGATAGTGGAATTATGAGTATAGATTTACTCATATAGGTGAGTGACTTTTACTGGAAGGATTAACACACTGGATTTTTCTATATACTGGAAAGTTTATAGGTAAGTGTCATTAGGGCTTACGCTGTCCCTAAACATAGCACCTATAACATAAATAACAGATATAAACAGCACTTAATACCTTCTGACCAATCTGAATCAAGTAGTCGTGCAATTGAATTCTACTGGCACACTATAACCTTGTGCTATAACGTATTCTATGCTTTCCAACAACTTGAACTTCTAGAATTGTCTGGTCTATACAGTACATGCTTAGCTGTATAATGTAACTTATAACAGTGAATATGCAAGTTATACCACCATAACCTTAGTATCTTTAGGAAAAACTGAGCTACTAATGAACCGACCACCTCGACAGGTTAAAGGTTAACTGTTATTAAAGTCATTTTGAGTTAAAGGTTATTATTGTCACAGTATGGGTGTGTATGTCACACACGGAAAATTGTCTCTATGATCCTAAAAGGTCATGTTTGGATCTTGGATATGGCAAATAACACGGATGCTGTCCTTGGTACAGTACTTGGGTCAGAGAAAGTTTCACTGACGTTTTGTCAAGTTGACCTTGACCACTGAAAAACTTCTATCTATTATAGATTTATACTTTTAGATTATTTATAAAAGGCACTAGACATTATATCTAACATTATGTGTTCTAAATTTCTAGCAAAGTGTGTTATAAGCAGAGTTCAAAAGATTCCATCCATCCATCCATCTAGGAACCTCTGTAGTTAAACTGGGGACCGTGAAGGCCAATGGTGACCATGGTCAACATTCACACGTTATGGGCAATTTGGGAACGGCATTTACTCTAATCTGCATGTCTTTGGACTGTTGGAGGAAACCGGAGAAAACGCACCAAACACAGGGAGAACATGTAAACCCCGAGGCGAGAATCGAACCCAGACCCTGGAGGTGCAAGTTGACAGTGCTAACCACTAAGCCATCATGACACCTGTTCATAATATAATATCACCAAGATCTTGGTGGAATGCTGGCACCTTGCACCTCCAGGTCCTGGGTTTGAATCCCCCAGCGGCTTGGTGTGCATGGAGTGTGTATGTTCTCCCGGTGCTTGGTGGGCTTCCTCCTGGTAATCCGGTTTCCTCCTACAGTCCAAAGACATGCAGATTAGGTGTCATTGGCGTTCCCAAATTGCCTGTAGTGTGTACAAAATGGGAATAAATACAATGGTCACCATTGGCCTCCCTGGTCCCTAGTTGGACTCCAGAGGTTCCTAGATGGATGAATGGAAAAGTGTTCATAGATCATTAGTATCACCTCTATAAAGTGTGTCCTGTGGGTGTTACTGTGTGTATTGGCCTAAACACTGAGCACTAGCATTACCAAACGCTAAAACAAGTCTACGTACAGTACATTTATACGGGAAGTGATATTAAACGAGAGGCCAGTGCCACATTAACCCGGACAAACGTCTGTCCATCGGCTATGCAGTGAGTCAATTTACTCTCGCGACCTCTATCACACCATTTATTCATTTCCAGCCCCTAATTTCATCATTAAACATTTATATCCCGCAGAAACATTGGAAAATACGAATAAAAGTCAATAAGCATTTCTCAGATGGCTGGAAAAAGACAAAAAAGTACTTTCACCGCAACGATTCGGGATCTTGCGCATCAATAGGAAGCTAGTTTTTGAATCGAACAGGCAGATGAGGCAGATTTTAATGGTGCCTACAATTAAAATTCCTTTGACGGCATTGACATTTTAAAAGGATGATTTAAAAAAGGAGCCGTTTGAATCATATCCTTTTTCGTCGAGACTGAAAAGAAAGCTAATTCCAAGAAAATTTGAATGTGGTATATAAGTCATTTAGACACTCTATGGTCATGACAAAGTGATCATTAGAAAAGATGATTCAGCCAGAGAGACTCAGCGGTGCGATAGAGATCGAAGGCTGTTTGTTGGTTTGAGGTAGAAAGAGCAAAAATGAGATTGTGATGAATATTTCATCTTTCCACACATACCCTTAGAGTGACGGATCGGTCGATACGAGTTGCAGGTTTGAAGCTGGAACTATAGAGTGGGAAGCGTGACATTTTAAGAATGTTTCTTTAAGCCAGTGTAAGTTTAAGCTGTTTGTATAAGGGGTATGCAGTAGAAATTAATTAATGTACACTGTGAGCTAATCATAAAATATAATAACAAATGGCAAAATAATAAATGTCATGCTAACGCAGATGTGTAGTGTGTTTTCTACATGCATTACAACCGTATTTATTGTACCATATTCATTACATACCGTAAATATGTCATAGATATAACAATGTAAGTTGCATAATAATATACAAGGGCGTTCGAGTCAAACCCGGACTTTTGATTGATGATATACACTAATGCACAGTGTTTCATTGGTGCTTGGATACCATCAAGGTAGAACGCTTTCTCAGTACACCAGAGCCATGATCAGATTGGTCTGCTTGCTCCATGTCTCTACTCTGGCCTCCCAGGAACTCCTTTAATTGCCCAAACATGTACAAATGGCTTGGAGCAAAGTCAGGACTGCACAAGGAATGTGTCAATAAGTCCCATACGAGTTCCTGTAAAGTGCAAGTGGTGTTCCTGAATGATTGTGCATCCAGTTCCCACAGACAGATGCGTCTCTTCGGCAAAATTTTCAAGGACCAGGCATTCCACTCGCTGAATGTTCACTGAAATTACCGCATTGGGCTCAGAGCCACGTCGGTGAATAATTCTAGGATGCACCTTCCAAATGTTTTACTGCGGCTAAAAGTCTCATCACTGTGATTTAGTAGGCTGTTGCCGCAATTAACTTTTGTTGGAAAAAAAAGGAAATGTATATATTTCACAGCCTGTCCAGTCCGACAGAAGAGAAAGTATTTTAGAGGAATGACTAAGCTTTGTGCTTTCCTTTGCTGTATTTGTAGTTTAATATGGAAAATAAATAGGACGAGCTGGATCACGTGCTATTTTATAAACTGCTGAAAGCTAATGGTGGAAAGTGTTGAATTTAAAATGTATTTGCAGTGAATCATGTAATAATTACAAGTAGTATTGAAGGTAAATACTTGTCTCTGTTTCAGGCACATCAGTTTAAATAAAATGCACGCACGAACTACACTCATTTAATTTCAAAGCCCATCTAGAATAATCATGTGCTAAGTCAACTCTAAATATAAGGAACTTTCCCCGCGGAAATATTTGTGTATCTCTCGAATTTATACATTTGTGCCCCGATGCATATTTTTCTGCACTGCTTTCGATATGAACAGACACAAGAAATGGACAAATGGTGCATCCAGGTCCATATGTTTCCACATGGAGATGTTCCGCTCTTATCCCCGGACTCGAATGCGTTGTGAAGGAACCTAATTAGTGGCGGAGTTCTCCTCGACAGCAAGAACGAAACTTTTAATTAGACTAAAATACCAACATGTTACAGCTTGCTGCCTTCATCAGGATAAATCAATAAAACACATTACCAAGCAGGTGTACTCCTGTCACATTAATTAGCTTCAACCAAAACATAAGCAGCCATCTGAAAGTGGGAAAAAAAAGAGGAGTCTGTAGGGACGTACTGATTTTCAGCGACCATGAATGGCCAAAAGATACAGTGAAAACATCTTACCCTGGTGTATGAGTGATGAAAGTAAGGAAACCTTTAAATAGGACTTTAATGCTTTTGTAATAAAAGTAAAGCATTATCAGAGTGGCATGTTGCCATTAAACTTAAAGTTAACATATTGTTGAATTTTTCTGCTCTGCACACCGATGGTGAAGTTTCTCATCTGGAACGCTAGTAAAATGTAAGTCATTTGGCCCAAATTCTACAACCATCGTTCCATGCAAAAATCCATTTCAAGTATCGGCTAAGTCTCATAAGTAGCTTCTGCAGTTATCTTTTGAAGTTTACTTTCCCCAGAAGAACTCATACAGCTAACCAGAAGCAGCCGTATACTAGCTGGAAGAACTCGGTTTACCTTAGTGCAGGTATTGCAAAAGCTTTATATGAGACTCGGCTGAACTTTGGAATGCATTTTTGCATGGAATGAGGGTTTTAGAGTTACTTACATTGTGGTCACATTCCAGGGAACAAACTTCACGGTTTCAGAGACATTTCACATTTCACTGAGAGAGTTAGTGTGGCGAAAGGGGACAGAGATTTTGTCAAGTGGATTGGTAAGCTTTGCGTTGTATATTCATATCAACGACGTATAAGACTCACTTGTCGGACTTACGAACAAATCCGACTTACAAACGTGTTCGCAAAACAGAACGTGTTTGTATGTCTGGGACTCCCTCTACTTATTAAAGGGGGAAGAACATAAACAGGGTAAAAAGAAAAAAAACTTGTGAGCAATTACACCCCCCCCCCACCTGCCGCCCCTCCACCCAATTTAATGGCTTGTAAATAACCCTTTAGCAGCAATAACTTGAAGTACTGTACTCATTTCATGTATGACTTTCTCTCACATTGTTTTGGATAAAATTTTGGCCCACGTGAAGTTAAGGTCTGGACTTTGACTAGGCCATTCCAAAACCTTGATTCTAATTTTTTTTTTTGCCATTTTGATGTTGGTTTACTTGTGCACTGGTGCTTCGAATCAGTGTCCTGTTGTATGAACCATTTTCACCCAAGTTTTATCTGTCAGACAGATGGACTCACAATTGCCTCTAGAATATTCTGATGTACAGAGGAGTTCATGGTCGACTCAGTGACTGTAAAGAGCGCTGATGCTGTGGCTGCAAAACAAGCCCAAATCATCACTCCCCCACCGCTGTACTTGACAGTCGGTATGAGATGTTCCTGCTAAAATGCAGTTTGGTTCTCTCCAAACATGGTGCTGGACATTAATCCCAGACAATTATTAATATTGTTTTTTTGGTCTGTATTTTTGTTAAATACATGATGGCACAGTGAAAAAAAAATTATGTTATATGTTGTTCATCTGAGGGTGAATTTGAATAATACTAAGACCTGCTTTGATCAGATCATTTTTATGGTTTTACACAAAAACTGGACTGCTGACCAGGAGGTCCGCCTCGAGCAACGTCCTTCACCTCAAATACAACCGGGTGTCGATCTGTCAACCCGACTCTGTAAATAACTGGCACTGGAAATGGCGGATGTATCTCTGTTGCCCAATGTACCAGGCGGCACGTAGACGGTACCATCCATCCCTTCCTTCAGTGTTCTATGTAAAACTGTTTGTTTTTGGTATTTATTTGTATGTTTGTTTTTTGTATGTTTTTTATTGTGTGGGATCCTTCAGGACTTCAAGACAGAGAAGCTTGTGCTTGACACCCTGTGTCTCTTGTCTTATTATCTTTAAAAAATATGAGGAAGTCGAGGGTGCCAAGGAAACCACTGGTTATTGCTGCTGTAAGGCAAGTGATTGCTTCAGAGAATTGTTTTTTTCCCCAGAGCATTTAATGTAACTGTAAATCAATAAAACATACAGCATGATATTCTTTAATAAATAACCATCAAAACACTATAAAATTAGTGGCAATTTACTATTGTATTAGGAATAAAAGACTTTCTTTTATAGTCTTCGTGAAGTTATTCAAGATGTATGCCTCATGTGTCAGACATAGAAACAGCACAAAATCTGTTGAGTGCTACACATCACATCTTGTGTACTGAGATGTTCGCTGCAAATCCCCCAGAGTTTTGAGCATGAAAGCTGAGAGATAGGAGAATAAATAAAGGAGCTTGGGGATAGAAGGAATGTGAGAATGTGTAAAGAGACTGACATAAAGGAATAGAAAAAGGAAAAGAGAGAGAGAGAGAGAGAGAGAGAGAGAGATCATGACCGGTGACTGGCTTTGAAAATGGCATGGCTTTGATGCTGAGGATGAAAATAACTTAAATGATGAAGATAAGCCTAAAGGACAGGCTCGCTGTGGGTTGCCAGATCTGCGCTGAGATACCCTAAGGGATAAGACAAATAAGGAAGGCGCAACACACCAATCTGACATGTCCTTTTTGTTTTCCTTTTTTTAAGGAATCTCCTTCCACTCGACTATCTATAAATCTTGTACTTTAAGAGACAGTTTTGACATTTATGACCACCGTTAGCCACTTAAGACTGGATTTTAGTGCTGCTGTGAAACATGTTATTAGTTCTGACAGCATAATTGAAGAAAATGTTGAGGTATGGGCGTGACAACGATGTGTGTGGATGAGATGAAAGAGCAAAGAAGATTTGTCCCACCCTGGTGGTATCACTAGGAAAGGTCGGCGCAGATTTACGGCCGTTCTCCGTCCGCATTTCTGAGAGATGACCGGGATTTGAAGACTGGAAGACCCCTAAGGGTTTTCCGTTGCATCCTTCAACTTGGGTCACTGGGAGTCACTTGGGTAATCCGCTTTTATGAAATGCGTTATGAATCGAGTTTTTTTTTTTTTTCCTATTTATTTGGTAACCTTTACCGAGATAAATCTCGTTCAAGACATACTGCCATGGGCTAAAACCTTCTCTTATTCAGAAGGAAGTGCTCTCAGGCTGTCCTTCATTTTCACATCCTTTCCGCTGTGTGCTATTCAGGGGTCAGAGCACGGTGAGGCAGCGGTCGTCTCGTGAATGAAACCTTTTTATCAGTTCATGTCATCAACAGTTTAGAGAAAACAGCCAGTCCTAGCAAGTCAGGGATTATTACTGTAAAATACTGAAATCTGTTGTATGATTACATACCAGATTATCATAATGTGGGGTATAATCATGAAACGGCATGCTGTCTAGCAATATAATCATCAACTAGATACAATTTCTGGAGAAATTGTGAAGCAATGGCGCACCACTTTTCCTTAGCAAAATGATGGAAAATAGTTTACGATTTCAAAGATATACTGTAAGTCTATATACTACTGTGATTCCAGGAAGTGTGTGAGAAAGTCGAGTGGGCGTGGCTCGGGCACTAGCTGCAGGCATCCTCCTATCCTGCACATGAAACTCACAGTCACAGAGAATGTAACATATTTTAACATCAAAGGAATCTTCACCCCTGTGCTTCTTTTACTTCAATCAGACAAGTCGTAGAGCTTTGGTTCTCAAATCTTTTGAGAAAGGAGGCTTTTAAGTTGAGGGATGTCAAATTGTATGTGGGTATTTCAAAAAAATTGAACGCAGGATGGCAATTTTTCCAAAGTGCTTCTAAAGAGTTTTTTTTTTTTGTGTGTGTGTGTCCACTCTAAAACTCCATTAAAGTCTATGGACTGATTTCAGGTCCATTTTTGAAGGGGTGAATTATTTTTGATCGGCATGATTTTTTTAAAAGTAGTAGACATTTCGGAACCCTTCAACGTGTCAAGTCTATTTTTTTTTTTTTTTTTTTTTACGATTGGACCAAAAGTGAGCGAGCTAGGCGTCAGGAGAGCAAAATGACTTGACACAGGTACCAAACAAATCCTCACAACTCGGGAGCGGTATGCTCGCTCTAGGGTTGTTTTTATCCCTTGGGAGAACCAGCCAAACATTTGACTATATTTCAATATTTTATGGGGGTGTGTACAATATTCAATCCGATATATCCACCCAGTCCCAAATAAGGAAAAACTGAAATTTTTGGGAAAAAACAACAGTCCAATTCCTTAGCAAAGTAAAAGCACCCCTGATACCTGGGTGATGAACAATTCCTTCAATTTTCAGCCTAATCACTCCATTTGTGCAACCAGCATTTTTCTGCACATTTCGATGCTTACAAAAATACAATAATAATAGTTGTGGTGCCATGAGGTTCCCATTTGGTGAAGTGCTTTATTCTGCCAATACCACAGCAATTTCCCAGAAATTTTAAGTCTGTAATAGAATAAACACCCATCACATCACCCATCTATCTATGTTTCGAAATCCTTTTACTGAACTCTTCCAAATGGTTGAGGTTTCCAATCATGGTAAGAGTATCAATACATTTACTAAAAAAAAAAAGGAATTGTACCCCATGAAAGTTTGTATGAATTTCTAATTTGTGGGTGTGTGCGAGAAAAAACACCCTTATTCTGAGTGACTTATACTTACTATGTTAAAGGCCTTGCTCATGGGTCCAACAGTGGTACTGTAGTTTGGTGGTTCTGGGGTTTGAATCAGTTCCAATCTGTAGCCCAGTGGTTGAGGTCTTGGGGGTACTGATTGGAATGCCCCAGGTTCAAACCCCAGAACCACCAAGGGCCTCAAACCTCAACTGCTTGTTGTTGGGCAACTTGATAGTTCAGGGGTTTGAACCTGGGCCCTTTCCGATCAGTAGCCTGAGACCTTAACCACTGAGCTATCCACTCGAGAAAGTACAAGATGGAGCGCAATGGCAATGATCATTATGAGGCAAAGTGGTATATCAATCAAATTATATAACTTGTGTTCACTCTCATTCATTTTAGAATACACGATAATTCACTTTATCACTCTACACGAGTTGACCCAATTCAATAGAGAGTCCATTTTACTTGCTTTTGTCTTTGAAGAAAAAAACAATTACAGATTGATTTAGGTCAGTCAGAGTACACTTTTTTTCCGAACGGTCTGATCTTCTGCGTGTATGATTTCCAGCTGGTCAATTGTCATTAGTAGCTCGGAGAGAACGGCCTGGCTGGATCAATAGCACTTTCTCTCTGATGTTTTCTGATGATAAGCAAGGAAAGTGCATACAGACAACAGGCATAAATGTCTAAATGCATAATGCATTATACATTACGTGACTGTGACCATACCTAACTGTTATCTCTCCTCTTCTGCTCTCTCATTTTCTGTTCTCTCTCCCCCTCTCTCTCTGTCAAGCTACACATGTCGTTCCTGAGCTGCCAGTGATCCAGACTCCCTCTGCCCTCTGTACCTGTCTGACTCATCCTGGTGCCTCGCTTCTGGTTGGAGATCTCGTCACATGGATGACCTGTGTGTCTCTTTGGCATGCGTCTGGTGTCTGAGGGCGGTTTCACTCTACCATGAAGACGGTTCTGACTGATGTTTCTCTGAGGACTTGACTTGGCTGCACTTGCTCGATAGTTCAGGACTGGAACTTCCTACAAGTCTACCTGAGCCTCCAATAACTACCTGGACTCCATATTAACATCAATTAACATCAACTGTTA
Source organism: Clarias pachynema (assembly GCA_030014365.1). NCBI lineage: Eukaryota > Metazoa > Chordata > Actinopteri > Siluriformes > Clariidae > Clarias > Clarias pachynema. The sequence continues at coordinate 13,362,343 of JAQMYL010000013.1, read as the reverse complement.
TA
>JAQMYL010000013.1:13325299-13337378 GCA_030014365.1 Clarias pachynema | reverse complement strand
AGTGACAGTGTAGTGTCTATGAAGACCTATTGGTCAGTGTTCAGCAGTCTGATGGCCTGATGATAGAAGCTGTCCCTTTATCCTTTATCCTGTATCCAGAGACGGGAATCGAACCCGGGCTCTGGAGGTGCAAGGAGACTAACCACTAAGCCAAAATAATAAAAAACAGGCCACACCTGGCCATGCAAGTACTTGTCAGGCATTTGTTCCATTATTTATGAGCCTCCATTTGTGTGTAAAAAAAAAATGACTGTAATTCCTGAATGGTTAATGCCACACTTTTGTTAATTTGCTTGAATTAAAGCTGAAAGCCTTAGCTTTGCTCCCATATTTTGTTATTTTAATCAAATAAAAAGAGGGCATGTGGCAAAAAATAAATAAATAATAATTATATATATATATATATATATGTATATCAGAATCTGGCAATTTTGAAAAGATCTCCACTTTAACCTTTTATTGCTTCCCTTTTATCCCTGTGAAAGTAGTCAAGAGGGGAAAAAAATCAGTGTTATAATTCACAACGTCTACTCCATTTCTATCTCTCCGGTCTTTTCTGCTGAACACAGCTTCGTGCCCAACAATCGACTGATTGCACTGTGGTGCAGATTGATGACACACTCACAGCTTATTCTCCACAGCTGCACTTAGACACAATAGCCAATAGAAGAGACACGGGTTTAAAAAAATTTTTATATAGCTAGGTAGTTATAGTGAAATCATGCTCTGATATTATCAACATCAAGTGTTTTACCTTTGGAAAAAAAAAGTCTGTCTTATAAATCATCTCAGGAAAATATCTCTTTGGGAAAGGTGACAAGCATGTCGCCATGATTAATTATGCTGCAGGACGAGCGTATGTTTTATTCCACTATGGATCAAAGATCAAGGCCACTCAGTGTAATATAATTTGTTGAAATTGTTGCTTCGGGTTAATAGCGTTATGAGGAAAGTACTCTGCAATTCAAGGGAGTTGTGAGACACAGAGTGCACATGTATTCGCCTTCCAAAAAAATTAACCATGTTCATTTTGAAAGACTGTGCTTTGAAAATCATTGCTGTCCAGTGGCGTGGCATTGGAAAAGTTCCAATGAGATTTTCAGAATGAATCAGATTGTCTCTGAAGTTCTAGAAGAACTTCCCGAGTGCCCTGTATGATTTTACATAAAAGACTCCCACACGCTCAACATTTCATTTATGCAACTCCCCTCCCAAGTGCGTAACCAGATGCTTAATGTGTAGAAAGTATTCAATAATAAATAAAAGAAGCATTTGTTACAAACTCCATCAGGAAATGTTGAATTTACATTCGTATCAAAATATTGCGTAGGCTGCATGCACTGTATTAAACACATGACACACGGACGCGACCTGATCATTTTGATTTACACAAATTTTAGACTCATTTACCTACATTTTTTTTCGAGGCCACCTAAATTTAGTTCTTTGTCTTTGTGAGGCAGAAACTTCTTTCTTTATATAATCCCCAGCTACATTAATGCACTTATCCAAGCGTTTCACTTGTGCTTGGATACCGTCAAGGTAAAAAGTTTTCTCTGCTTCATGTCTGAAACGCTGGCCTGCCAGGAACTCCTTTAATGGCCCAAACATGTGGAAATAGCTTGGAGCGAGGTCAGGACTGTACGGGAGGACATGGTAATAACTCCTAGTTGAGTTCCTGTAATGAGCAAGTGGAGTTTGTTAATGATCGTGGGTCCAGTTCACACAGACAGACCTGTCTCTTTTGCAAGCTGGTAACAGTTTATCCATTGATTTTTAAGGATCAGAAATTATAGTCACTAGGAACAACTGCAGTGGGCTCTGAGTTGCCTTGTCATTCATGGTCTTACGGTGTTTTTTAAAATGTTTACACAGTTCAAAACTTTTCCCGCGACTGAGAGCGTCATCACCGTACTGTGCTTGAGGTCTTCTGTGAATGTCAACGTCTTCATTCAAGTCCCCGTTTGGACTTGAGAATAAAGTTAGATAAGCTTCTTCTCATTAAATGATAAAATCATACACCAGGGATAATTTAAAAAATGCACACACAGGACCAGAGGCTAGATCTGAACCCTAACAATGGTGGTGCGAGACGACAGTGCTGACATCTACTGTAAGATGAACTAAATAAGACACTAAAAGAAACTGTACAGTAGGTGAGTGAGTATTGCACTGTACTATAATGTACTGTACGTTACATTTACAGTAACTCTATACACTCTCAGAACTCATATGTGAATGAATGTATTCCTCTACGGCAGTAAAATCCTTGATTCCTCCAACACGGCACACTTGGATGCTTCCCAGCTTCCATTTCACAGATGTTTTGTTAATTGGCTAATTAAAAGAATCACGTGGAAACACTTTGGGAAGCACTGATTAGCCTACAGGGACTCTTCATGAAATAACTCATCTAAAGACTACAGTAAGTGTAATTTCAATTACAAACAAGTTTCATGAATCAATTTAAAAAATGTTGTCTTTCATTTACCTCCGCTTGTTGTACTGTACATATATCACTAATAAAAAGACACAGGGCCAGTTTGTCGTTTCAAGGCCCCATTTATAAGCTAATTAACTTCACAAGCTCCTACACATTTCTGTTAATAGCTTCGAAAATTAGCAAACACGACTCGCAGTGTTTGTGCCACGTCTATACGCTAGGCAGGATGTTTACTGAAATTGGAATGCACCCTTCGATTGCGTTTCATGCTAATGAGTTGGCATGGCGTAGATTTTTAAAAAAATGAAGAAAGCCTGGGCTAAGCTGCTGTTTCAGCAACAGCTAACTGGCTTAGAAATGACGGCATGACTGCTTAGGACATCCAAAGCACCTAAGCCCTGTCAAACGAATCCAGCAATTACAGTGACACTTTGATACACAAAGCTGGAACTAATCCAAGATGGCAGCAAATGCATCCGTATCACTTTGAAGTGTGTCTGTGTGTGTGTGTGTGTGTCTCTCTCTCTCTCTCTCTCTTTCTAAAACTCGAAAATGATGATACATGTATCTGACACTTCTGAAACGTGATCTAAAGTGCTCGTTGGAATATTTTTTTTTTCCCCTGGTCTAATAAGGCACTTAGAGTCCCATCCACGCACAAGTGCATAGTGCTTTCCTTGTTATGTGTCTTGCGATTTTGTTCGAAATAAATGTCTATGGCCTTTCTGATGGAAGCCATTTTCTCTCGGTAATCTCTCTAAAACCGACTCAGAGAGTCTCTTCTGTTTGAAGTGGAGGCTCAGACGTATCTAACACTCCCTAGCCGGGTCTCGAGAAACGCTCTTTTGCAAATAAAAACCAATCAGAAGCCCAGTAAAGCTGCCTACACGGCAAACTGGGACTCCCTGTGCAATATCCTTGAGTTTTGCACTAGCAGTCAGGATGGCCAGGCAGGGAAAAGAAGGCATGGAGATTAAGCTGCGCTGGTGAGAATATCACAGCGTGTTTCTGGATACGCTATTAGAGTTGGGTATTCTGTCCGGAGAATGGATGTGCAACAGATATAATGCTTGAATCATTAAAAAAAAAAAGTCAGCAGGTTTAAGCTCCTACGAAACAAAGACTCTCTGTTACCCAGTTTAAACAGCGAAAATGCTGACAAGGTTGTTTTTTTTATTCCACTACCTTTCCTTATTGCTTCTCACCACAGATCCCTCCACAGGAGCTATAATAGCCCTGCACGTGTTAACCATTCGGATAATAAGACTAAATGAAGCCTGCATTAGACAGCGCCAGATTTATTTTCTACATTATACTGAAGATTTGAAATAACACATATGGAATTATGTAACAGTCAGTTGTTACTTTAAAACACAAAGGTCAGCCTTTCTGAAGCGGTTCTTGAAAGAACATTTGCGAAACCCATCAAGCACCATGATGAAACTGGCTCTCATGAAGACCTTCCCAGGAAAGCAAGACCAAACCTCTGCTGCAGAGGAGAAGTTCAATTTGAGTTACCAGCCTCAGAAATCACCAATTAACAAACAGCATCTCCGATTAGAGCCGTTATGAAGGCATTACTGAGCATGAGTAGCAAATACATCACAAGAGTATTGCATATTTTGGACAACTTGAGCATTGTTTTACAATGCAGAAAGAAATAAAACTCAGGAAGGATCATGGAATTTGAAGGTGTGTCCAAACTTTTGATTTGTAGTATATAGTGTATATACACTATACAAACAAAAGTATTTGGCCAAGCCAATTATGAATTCATTATAAATATCATTATGAATGTTAATGATTGAATTCAGGTGTTTCACGTCCCTTATCCCCAGTGAAGGGCAATCTTAATGCTTTAGCATAGCAAGACCTCTTGGACATTGCTTCTATGCAACTTTGTGGCAACAGTTTGGGGTTATTCCAACATGACTGTGCTCAAGAAGTACAGTATAAAGATGATCATGGTTTGATGAGTTCGGTGTGGAAGAACTTGACTGGCCCTAACACAGAGCCCTGACCTCAACCCCATCGAGCACCTTTGGGATGGCCTAGAACGGAGATTGCGAGCCAGGCCTTCTCATCCATAATCAGTGCCTGACATCATAAATGAATTCCCAAAGAAACACAGCAAAATCTTGTGGACAGCCTTCTAAGAAGAGTGGAAGCTGTTATAGCTGTAAAACCGGGACCAACTCCATATTGAAGTATATGTATTTGGATACAATGCCATTCCAGGTGTGACCAAATGCTTTTGTCCATATACTGTAGTGTATATATAGTTGTTGTTGTTGTTTTTTTTAAATAAACGGTGCAAACAACACCCTAAAGATAATTATATTAATTGTAATTTGATCTATACACTATCAAGCTACTTTGCTCTTAAAGTTGTAAAGTTGGTGTGTCTGTACATTGAATATATTTATTATAACAAAAAATTACTTGTGGGGGATGTAAGATGAGTTTTAGAACACATCAAGATGATTTTTGGAATTTTTGTTTGTTTGTTTGTGCACGCATCACATAAAAACTACTGAACAAATTTAAGTGGGATTTAAACAGGTGAAAATATTAAAGTTCAACGGAAACGCCCTCATTAAAAAAAAGTGTACTTTCATTAACACATTTGGTGCTGGATGTATTCTTATATCAGTTATTAGCAGGTTTAGAATTCATAAAAAAAAGAAACTCGACCTTGAAAAAAAAAAAGGTTCATCTCAATATTCAACAGATGACGCTGTACATTTTTTAAATACAAGCTTACGAGTGTGTTAAGTTACTGTAAAACAATTTTGTTTTGTTTTATAAATGGCACATTGTTGATTTTATCTTTAATAAAGTTGCATTTAATGGTCCTCCACTATTACAAACAGGACATGCCTTCCAAAATTCTTTAAAAAGCTTATACATATCAGACATTTATTAATTTGCAATTTATTTAATTGTAAAGATTACAAAGCCATTATCTATTGCAATAAGCATTTAGGTAGGTTTGTGATATTTGTCATATGCAGTCCCTATGAACCGTTCCTAATAAAAGTGGTACAATGATTTTCATCTGGATCATTTCAGCAACATTGCTTTTCATCCCTTTATTTTGATCCTAAATTGTCTTGTAGGATGTGATGTCAATTTCCTGCTTTATCGACATAGCTCCAGATCCCTGTCATGGCTACAGTACCTCTTGAGTCACATTGGTCATAGTGAGGCTAAAGCTGCTTCAGGATACTGTCACAGTTATGGTCTTTAAAATGAGAAATGAAGTCAGAGAGAAGGTTGATCTCTTAAGGGGTAAATATAAACCAAATTGATCAAGAATGCTGGCTTAATATGTTATCCAGCCTGGAGTTGTTATATACTAAACACCTATTTACTTTAACTATGTTTAAGGCATTAAAAACTGCTTTAACCTTCGTACAAATTTCTGCTCGGTCATAAAGCATATTTAGTATTCAGTTTGTGTCCCTTTAAAGGAAAATGCACTTTTCCCCACTGTATCTTCTCAAACCACCAGTGATACACCATACATCTATAATGTCCACTTGTGATTAATGTATTCCCTTTCATTGCTCCAGGACCTCTCAAATGAAGTCTGGTCCCAAGTCCATTAATAAATAATGCTTAAAAAGCAGAACTGTTTTTGATCTTTTCCTTTTCTGTCTTCCTTTTTTGTTTTTAACTGTCCCCATAAGTCGGTGGGGTGGGCTTTGAGAGTATGATCACCACTTCCTGTCTTATATCCATATCCCTGACAGTAATACAGGCCAGCGAGGACGTTTCCCTCTGTCGACATTTTTCAAAAGGAAATAGCAGGGATGGTTTTTTTTCTCAGCCGTTTCAGATATTCCACAAGGAAGACACGATCATCTTACAGAAGGTTTAATTTAAAAATGTCTGGGGAAGAAGGAGACCAGGGGTTGGGGGGGGTGGGGGGTTTAGGGGGAAAGGAGCTCTCTTCTGAGCTGAAGTCTGAAACATCCATTTAGGCAAGTCACAGTTCAGGCTTTGAGATGAGCACATTCATTTACACCTAAGTGCCTTTTAACCAGCATCATTTCACTGAAAGGATTTCAACCTGCCAGATTCATTACAGTGTAGGGAAAAAAAGGATGAGGGGCTGGTGCAGGTCTTTTGACTTTACAACCATTATAAGCATGTGAGCTGTGACGAAAACCAGGAACTAACACTTTGTTTTTGTGTATCGATGCAAGCTACTGCAAAGAAAACTAATTTAGAAAGCTCAAGCAGTTTATTCAAGTCAAGCGTGAAGACTCAAGCAGTCTAAAATGTTTTCTCTGATACTTACAAAATAATAATAATAATAATAATAATAATAATACTGTAAATAAATGAATAAATAAACTAGAGAGGTACATTTTCTGAAGAAAATGCGAGCGGTGCTTGCCGTGGCAAAACATTGGAGTCATGCTAGCATGCTAGTCACACTAGCATCATGTTAGCATCATGCTAACAATGTTGCTAGGGGGCATGGCTTATTAGCATCATGATAAACAAGAGACTAGTTTCCTATGGAAGTTACCATTGTTTGTCACTGGGGAAAATTTAGGCACCTCTTGCGCCCCAGGTGTACAATTTATACCCTGTTGCGGGGTATGCTGTGACACAGCTTGCAAGCCTCTTCAAATGTGGTGAATTTGAGATTTCTACCAAATTCTTGTTCTGCGCTAGAATCTGTCAAAGTTGGTCTCGGGGGTTAAGTCTATGGGATTTTTTTCCCATTATATGTCAATGAGACAAATTTGGGCACTTCTTGCGCCCCAGGGGTACAACTTATACCCTCTTTCGAGATATGTTCTGACACAGCCTGCAAACCTCTTCAATTGTGGTAAATTTTACCTTTCTACAAAATTCTTGCTCTGAGCTACAATCTGTCAAAATTGGTGTCAATGTTAAGTCTATGGGACTTTTTGGGGCGGTAAATTGCCCGCCTGCGGGGCAATTTAGACACCGTTCTATATTACACTGTACTATAAATTAAAGGTGAAAACAATGTAGTAGTTAGCACTGTCACTTTGCACCTCCAACCCAACAAGGATGGGGACAACATATAAATTCGATGGACACAAGCCCCCTGGAGGGGTGTCAACTACTACGCCACCATGTCACCGATAAACATTTGTAAAAAGCTTAATCCAAAAGCCATACACTGTTATAAAGGCAGCTGTAAAAACATGTGTCAGTTTTGGCCCTATTTTCATTTGAATCTCATAACACTGGACAAAGCTCTTTGGTGTACTTACACATTTTGCATATCTGTGGCATAATGGACTGAACTTTGATCAGAAAAATGGAACCCTTTTTACTTAATGGCCATCCATCCATCCATCCATCCATCTAGGAACCTCTGCATTCCAAGTAGGGACCGTGGAGGCAAATGGTGATCCTTGTATTTATTCCCATTTTACGACCGTGGTTGTACCTCCGGTCAACATTCGCATGTGCATTCACACATGAGGGGCAATTTGGTAACGCTAATTAGCCTAATCTGAATGTCCTTGGGCTATGGGAGGAAGCTGGAGTACGCGGAGGAAACCCACCAATCACGGGAGAACATGCAGACTCCATGCAGCTGGGAATGGAACCCGGACCCTGGAGGTGCAAGGCGTCAGTGCCAACCACTACGCCACCGTGCCGCCACTTAATGTCCAGGAACAGCAAACCTGTTCTAGCAATGCAGTATCATAACATTACCTTGTCAACAAACATTGTCACCTGATTCGTGCTGCGTAAACTGGCCAGGTACAATAAGTAACGCTTACAAGAGTCGCGCCACATTAAGAACAACACCCTTAAGTTAGTAAAGCTTTAAGCTGACTGTGACCTCGCTTGATATTTAACAGCTGTGAGGCTACATTTCTCAGCGCAGTTAGCGAATTGCAGGTGGCTGTTACAGGCCAGATCAAGAACACACACACATTTTTCAAGGTGACAAGCCCACCACAGCTGCCAGACGGTGTGTTTGGCTAGCGGATTTGGGCTTGGCACAGGGAGCTGGTATTATTTGCCCTTCAACCGAATGCACATGATCGCACACATGCACACCGGCACTAGTGTACCAGTACCTCTGGAGCGGACACACATGTGAAAGCTGAACAAACAGAATTAGAACAAAGGAAAACAAATGCTTGCTGGCTTCGGTCATATATTCCATTTCATGTCGACCTGGCCTGCTTCTTTATAACCCTGTTTTTATGCTGCGCATCCTTTCTCTTGGTCCACCTCTTCCACCATGTCTTCCACATGGTGTATTGACTAATGTATTCTGAAGATACTTAAAGCCTAATAAGCCCAGACTATGATTAAGATAGTAAACTTCCAGTTTGGAAGTGTGTGACATTTAAATAACAAGTACCTTTCCCAAATGCATCCCACATTCGGTTGTGGGAAGTGTGTGTGCATGTGTGTGTATACGTGAGAGAGAGAGAGAGACCAATTTCAGCTTAACAGTATGAAAATCTATTTTTGCAAGCGTTAACAAGAGCCTGCTCTAGTCTAATTGGTTGTCTTGGAGAATGTAGACCATCTTTGAGAATCTGTTCGACTCACAGGCATTTTGGGATGACTTGTGTTTGTTGGACTAATCTGTGAAGAAATAATTATTTTGTGTTTTTGGAAGAAGGCTCTACTGGCAACACTTTCTAAGCTTTAACTAGGTTTCAGGATGGAAAACTTTGGGCGTTCTCAGTAACGACAAGATATGCAATATACCTTTATATAAAGTATATATTATTATAAAATATATATCATAATAACATGACAAGATTTGCAATCTGTCTTTATTATATACTGTGTGCATATATATGTATATAAACTTAGAACATATGAAATAAAAATAAAAATTTTAAATATCATAAAATTGAACTTGAAATAAATTATTAGTTCATGTCAAAACTCAACAGATGGCGCTTAACATTTTTAAAAATGAGTAAGCGAATGAGTCTAGTATTTATATACAGTACGCTGTATATATGTACTACATAAGTCTTGAGCCAACTATTATTATTTTTTATTCAATGAAAGAAATGGAAACAAATGTCAAATGTTTTACCACTCCAAAGTAGCTAAAGACAAGAAAAAATTTGTAGTTTATGTAGCAACCTCAGCAGCAACCTCATTTCCCCTCTCATCTGTTCCAATCATTTAGCATTCAGTATCACTATCACCAGTATACTAATCACCGGCCTGATCATCTATCATCATCTGCACCTGTTTCTCACTGGTTCATGCCTTAAGTAAGATTGGTTTTTATGCTTGAATGATTCATAAGTCACTGTGCGGCTTAACAAACAAACAAAAAAGAAAAAAAACACTCATCTGAAACTGCTCAAGTATAGAAACTGGACTGAAAATGAGAAAAATTAGATTCTTTCAACTGTTTCTCAAGACTACATTAAAAATACAAGCAAATCTGGCTCATATATATGCTTTTGTATTTCCAACATGCCCCGTCAATTTTGACCCTTATATTATACCACAATGCTTTAATATATATAAAAACTTCAGATATCAAACTAACTAACAAGCACTAGTTTGTCAATACAGACTATTTCCCATCACGATCAAACCGCCGAGTAAATTTGTAATAGAAATAGACTCCTTTCCACCCTGGTGTACTGTTCAAGAGACTGCTTCATATCACATCATTTTTCATCCTCCAGAAGGTCTTAATCAGAAGTGTGAAAACCACAGGCGTATTTTATCAGCACTGGTAGGAGCATCGGAGTGAGACGAAAAGTCTTCTGACTGACAGGAGGAACTCGGTCTGCCTGGTTCTGTGATGATATAGTCTGTCTACAGCATACATACAAATTTCAAGGCATTAATGTAGGTTTGAAAGGTTTCAACTTTGAACACATGTGGGGGATGAGAAGGATTATCTGTTTCCCGGCAAGGGTAAAATTTGCAATATTACTTTTTTTTCCCCCCTCGCTAAATTTATGTGCTGCGTTATTTGTAGCTTTTGAGATTACTGCCAGATAGAAAACTGTGCTCTTGAATGAAATTAGACAATTATCCAGGGGTCTGGACTTGCATTTCCTTTAAACTGCAGGTAACTGAGTGTGTTTCTGTCATACCATCAGGTTTCATCATAGCTTTGGAAAGAACGCACCGATCAAGCCAGCTGACCTGATTAAATTTTAATCCAAAATACTAATGAAAGGGTTTTTTTTTTTACAGGAGATATTACTTCAAAAATGTGTCAGTGTTTGAACATGCAGGAAAAATTTTAACACTGTCATTAGCCCTTATACGAAGTGGATTAGTTTATCAGTGGGATGTCAGTAATAAATGTTTTAAACATTTCCTCAGTCATCTAAAAAAAAATCTAATCATGACAGCATTAAAATGCGCACAGGAGGAGTGAGTTTCTAGCTAGTTGTGTTGCCCATGAACCCATATGTTTGGTTCAAGCAGTTACTGTACTGTATATAATGAAGGTTCATTCATAAGCATCCAAGCGGGCACAGAGGCACTGGAGTAGAAAAGAGAGACTGGGTGTTATTTCATGGGGCAAACCAAGCATGCCGGAGGACGTTGGTACGACGCGCTGAGAAATAATATTTGCATAACACGGTTGAAACATTTTTGTAAGATCCAATCATCACTAAAGCTCAAGTTATGCAAGAAAACGAGTCAAATAAATGAAACAGTCATATTCTAATTCGAGGTGCATTCACGGATTCACAACATTAACTCCAGCTTTAGGTAACAAACAAGACAACCTTACTCCTAAAAATTGCTGATAGCCTTTCAGTAGCACAAGGAATTCAGCTGTCTTGCTAAGTTATTTTATCTAATAAAAAACGAAAACACAGCAAAACATCCTTTCATGTTTTTTTTTTTCAACATGAAAGAACGTGGCATAGCTTCAAAAGCATACAAACACGAAAGATGTCAAAGCCAGCACCCAACTGTCCAGCTCCACCCGCACTTAACTATACAAGGAAAGGACGATACGAGGGGGGAAAAAAGAGCTACAGACAATGCAGAGAGCGAGGAAACAGCAAATCCTGAAGGTCTGACTCAGAGACAGGATCCAAAATGAATACATTTAACAGCAAGCCAAGTTCAAGAAGATGCCAGAGAGCAGAAACTCAGATGGGCCGGACACGTGGCACGACAAGATCTGACAACATTCAGGTGCACCTACGACTTCAAACAACAACAAGGTCGCTCCCCAGACTGCTGGCGAAATCTGACATCAACTAGCCAGCAATCTTTACAGAAGGCGGTTGAAGGAATGAAAAATTATAATAATAAAATAAATTAAAAAAAACAGCCAATTTATACCCATATCACAATAAGTGCTTTTACCATGTAAGCATAATTTACAGCATTTGGCAGATGCCCTTATCCTGTTTTATACATTAGTACATCTGAGTGTTAAGGTCCTTGATTAAGGGCCCAACAGTGGCAACTTGGTGGTGGTGGGGTTTGAACCCAAGGCCTTCCAAATTTACTTCTCCTGAGGTAAATGAAAGGGGGGGGGGGGGGGTAAACAAAGCTAGCTTACTGCTAGCTGTATATTAACTCAAGTTTTTCCTGTGTGAGAATGTCTCATTTCACCTGAGGTAAATTAAAGTGGAAAAAAAAAAAAAAAAAGCTAGTTTACTG
>JAQMYL010000013.1:13297301-13325199 GCA_030014365.1 Clarias pachynema | reverse complement strand
CTGTAGATCAATTTAAGATTTGCCTGTGTATTGAGAATGCCTTACTTCACCTGTGGTAAATGAAAGGAGGGAAAAAACAAAGCTAGTTTACTGCTAGCTGTAGGTTAACTCAAGTTTTCCTTGTGTATTAATAATGCCTTACTTCACCTGAGGTAAATAAAAGGGGAAAAAACAAAGCTAGTTTACTGCTAGCTGTAGGTTAACTCATGTTTCACCTGTGTGAGAATGCCTTACTTCACCTGAGGTAAATAAAAGGGGTAAAAAAATAAAAATAAAAATAAAATAATAATAATAAAAATAAAATAAAGAAGAAGAAAAAGCTAGTTTACTACTAGCTATACTGTAGATTAACTCAAGTTTTACCTGTGTATTGAGAATGCCTTACTTAACTTGAGGTAAATGAAAGGGGGGGAACAAAGCTAGCTTACTGCTAGCTGTATATTAACTCAAGCATTACCTGTGTGAGAATGCCTCACTTCACCTGAGGTAAATAAAAGGGGTACAAAAAAATAATAATAAAAAAAAGATAGTTTACTACCTGCTATAGAATAACTCAAGTTTTTCCTGTGTGAGAATGTCTCATTTCACCTGAGGTAAATTAAAGTGGAAAAAAAAACAAAGCTAGTTTACTGCTAGCTGTAGATCAATTTAAGATTTGCCTGTGTATTGAGAATGCCTTACTTCACCTGTGGTAAATGAAAGGAGGGAAAAAAACAAAGCTAGTTTACTGCTAGCTGTAGGTTAACTCAAGTTTTCCCTGTGTATTAATAATGCCTTACTTCACCTGAGGTAAATAAAAGGGGAAAAAACAAAGCTAGTTTACTGCTAGCTGTATATTAACTCGAGCTTTACCTGTGTGAGAATGCTGTACTTCACTTGAGGTAAATGAAAGGGGAAAAAACAAAGCTAGTTTACTGCTAGCTGTAGATTAACTCATGTTTTACCTGTGTGAGAATGCCCTACTTCACCTGAGGTAAATAAAAGGGGTTAAAAAAAAAAAAAAAAAAAGATAGTTTACTGCTAGCTAGAGATTAACTCACGTTTTACCTGTTTATTGAGAACACCTTACTTCACTTGAGGTAAATGAAAGGGGGAAAAATAAAACAAAGCTGTATATTAACTTAAACTTTACCTGTGTGAGAATGTCCTACTTCACCCGAGGTAAATGAATAAAGGGGGAAGAAAAGCTAAGCTAGTCTGCTGCTAGCTGTATGTAGATTAACCCCAGGTAACCCTGTTTTAGAACAACTTATTTTTTCTCTGAGGTAAAATAAAAGCACAAAGAACAAAGAGTAGCCAGTCTACTGTTGAGTCCCTGTCTGAGAATGCCTTACGACTGTATGTTTAACATAAAATAAAAAAATGTAATGTCTTGGATAAAACATACTATGGCTAACAAACTACCACTAGATAGGCTGCAGGGCTAAACTAGATACCAAGATCTACGTGACTTGGAAATAAATAACAACAATAACAACAACAAAACAACGGCAACATTAGAATGAGCATAACAATGAATTGATGGGGTGGTTCCTGCACCTCCCCAAGACAACAAATCTATGAATTCAGCACTGTAAACACTAATGTACAGAAATACAGTTTCTCTTTTATGTATCCATAGGATGGCCGTCAACAACGTGGGTTATTAGTGACCCACAGACATTTTTGCGGTGACCCTACATAATGTGTGTTATTAGTGACACATACCTTTAAGGTCCAGATTGCGGGCTCCATTGGAGTGCTGGGTGACGGTGTGGGAGTCGATTTTCAACGTGTGCATGTTGTTAGTGTCACGGGAAACCACCACGTTGTGCCACTGGTTGTCATTCAGCGGCTTGTCTGAGTTGCCTTTCATCAGAGAGGGTCCATTGCCCAGGTCGAAGACGTAGTGGATATACCTTAGAGAACACAAGCAAATGCTTACTTCAAGACTGAACAATGTACTAGAGAAAATATGGTTGCAACAACGTATTGATTTATAAAAAATATTTGTTGTATAATACATGTGCTAGTTTAAAAGAATGGCATAAAATACATCCCGGATAAAATGGATGTATATGAGAGTGAAATCTATATTGTTATGTTTTGCAGTAATTAAGGTGATATTTACCGGTAGGATCCAGCAGTATTATAAAGGAAGAATATTCACTCTCACACACTCACTCACTCACTTATTATGCAGATTAGGCTAATTGCCCTTTCCAAATTGCCCGTAGTGTGTGAGTGAGCATGTAAGTGTGTTTGTGCCCTGCTATGGATTAACACCCCATGCAGGGTGTACCCCACCTTGTTCCCTAAGACTGAGATAGACTCCAAGTCCCTCGCGACCCAGTATACAGGATAAAGCGGTATAGACAATTAAGGAATGGGTGATGGCAACTATGATTCTTTCCCTTTTTAAAGGAGAAGTGCCTGTGTTTAATAAAGGTGGTGTAGGCACAATTAAAAAACCCAGTCTCAGAAAAATCTGGCAGCCTTGGAGATGTGAATGTTACACAGTTAATCTGCATAATGCATAATCCATCCCTGAACATGCATAACCGATTTAAGTTGTCTTTTTTTTTCTTTTTTTTTTTTTTTACGTTAGTATTGTTGTTTATTCACAATTGATTTGAATAGGCTTAACATGCACTCCACCTGAATATCCCAAAGATCCCAGGATTAATCAAAATTATTGTTCAACTAGGAGTAAAGTAAGTTTCTACAAATATTTCATCTTTAATGGTTTGTAAAGCTGTTGTTTTTTTGATAAACATGCAAATGTTTTATTGCTTTGTACAAATCTTGGCTATAAATATGGCAAAGAACGACAAGGCTGTTCAAACAGAAAGATGTGACATTTGGTATTCTCCCATTTCAGCAGATTTTGCTCAGTTCTCACATGAAACGATGCAACAAAAACAGTACAAATGTCTGAACTGTGAAAGCCCAGCTCAACCTTGCTTGTTGACAAGCAAAAGAAAATGCAATCATCTCAAACTGTAAAGTAAAGGAAAAAAGGTGAGGGGGGGGACGAGGAAAGTGTAGAATAGCATGTAAGAGACGTCAGTGCATATAAATAAGAAACTAAAAAAAATGAATAAAATCTAACATATTGTAGAGGGCCAAGTATTTTCATATTAAGACACTATGCTATTATCTATTTTTGCAGTATGAACATGCAGTTTATTTCACTTTCTTTGTCTTACAATCTGCTGACATTCCTCCATACAGTCATAAATCTCAGAATATCACTATGACTTTATCGACAATGGTCTAAACCCTTCAGGAGAGCCTCTTTTGTTTTATGCACGAGTATTAGCTTACAGTACATCTTTCTCTTTTAGACATGTGCTTCACAAATACAGATTTAGTCAAAAGTTATAATATCTTCGAGTTTCAGCTACTTAAGGGGTTGTGTTGCCAGCTCGACGTCCGATTGTCATTCACACACTACGGACAATTAGTCTAACCTACATGTCTTTGGACTGTGGGAGGAAACCGGAGCATCTGGAGGAAACCCACCAAGCATGGGGAAAACATGCAAACTCCATGCACACGAACCCTGAGGAGGGAATGAAACCCGGACCCTGGAGGTACAAGGCGACAGTGCTAACCTCTAAGCCAGCATGCCGCCAAAAGTGCAAGTACTCCATGAATGAGCAGATTTTTCTGGATACTGATCTGACAGAGTTACTGGTAAACAGGATTTAAAAGTATTTTAAACCCAATTCTAGTCTAGTAGAGATTTCATTACTTCAGGAGCTTACAGTAGCTAGCTAGTTGCTAGTAGTCTATAATGGCCTTCCAGTCATTTTTTTGTAAACTTGGACTGCTTGAACTGGTGGAATTATTTTGTTTCTGTCCTTCCTACGTGGGGTGTAGCTCAGTTGTGATATGGTATGAGTGACAGCATAAACCCTTATCCTTAGATAAGAAAATCAATGCACTTTTGTGTGATTGTCAACTGAAAAGTCTCTTTTTTTAAATGTAGGGAGCAAACGTACAGGTATATTTTAAGAAACTTGTAGTGAGTAAAAGTAAAATGCATCTCATATAGGAAATACTCAAGTTTTGAAACATAAAAGACACTTAAGTGGAATAATAGAGTGGTTACTTGTCAACTCTGGGAGACACTATAATGAGATGTGATCTGGCCGCTGTCAGGTACTAATGACACAATACACAGATATTTAATTAAACTGTAACCGGCTATATATTTTATTTGCCAACAGATATTTTTCACTCATATTACTTAGCAAATTATAAAATAGCACTTGATCCAGTACATTCTATTATTGTTTATTTGACCTTATATATACTGTACATCATTCTCTCTATTAATGTACATGCATAACGTACTGTACTGATGCCACAAGATACTAAACTGGCCAAAAATTATAATGTGCTTGAGGAGTTCTTGATTTAATCTGATATTTCGAATTGTTAAATTAATAAAATCATGTCAATGCTTTTATTGATTTTTTTCTCAAATTTCTGACCTGAGGTCTGTTTATGCGGTAAAACGAACACAACTTGTATTGTACTTAAACCTTCTTCACATAAGAAAGTTTAATCACATAAGTTATTTAATCTTTGTAAAATATCAACTGTTCACAAGAAATAAAGATGGCAATAAATAAATGTCACAGTTCTTATGATGATATAAAGAATACGAATCTCATTACTTGAACAAAATGCCAAGTTTGGCTCAATGATTCATAAACCTGTCAGATACTAAAGGCAGCAGGTAGTAGCTAATTACCTTAAAATGAACAGATTTTTACCACACGTGAATGGAGCAACAACATCTGAGGTACACTGAATGTTTGTGACTCACCCTTTGACCAGCTCCACTACGATGAAATCACTTCCATCTCCACTGTTGTACAGGATCAGGCCATCGGAGCTGGTGGTTTTGAACTGGAAAAACAGGTGCATAGAGGCGTACGCTTGTAACGTAGCCAACGCCAGGTAACTTCCTTTACTTCTAAAAGTTACAGGGTCGGCGATGATGTGGCGCATGCCGAAACGGGCGTTGAGCTCGCAATAGGAGATGTCACCGTTCTTGCACTGGTCGAGGTAAGGCACGCCGTTGACCGTCAGTCCCTGTAGGTGGCCAACGAAGTTGGATGGGACGACGGAGATGAACTGTCTTTCTGTCATGATGCCTGTCTCAATGTTGTGAAACTCTAGGCGGGTATGGGCTCCAGTCATCTGACCTGGAGAGAGGTGCAGCAGTGAATCGTGAGCAAGTGTTGTGCTTGAAATATTTTTTACAGGTAAAATATTTTGTTGACTGTTTTAGTTTGACTAAGTTTGTCCCCTAACAAATGGTTTGTCCCCTTACAAAAGAAACAAATGGTTATCTTGCTTGACCAGTTTCAAATGGCATTTGGATCCACTTCTGAGACAATCTGAGGACTATGTGGCGCCTGGGAAACCACAGAACCTGCAGGCAAACCTAGCATGTTAGTCCTACATTGTGTCCGGGGCCTCCATTACCTTCAGTGGTGATATTGTCCACAGACAACTGCAGATTCTTTCCTCTGCGCACCACTTTTACTGAATGCCACTCGTTATCGTTGAGCTTCTGGCCAGCATACAAAGTTTCAGGACCTTTACCTACAGTAGGAGAGGGCAGTCAATCACACAGATACACATGCAGACACACTCTGTCTTACAGTGGATAACATCAGTGTATATCTACAGTATATAACCTTGCATTCTAAAGAGGAAAGTACCTGGTGCATACTCTCTCTTTCACACACATGCACACGCAGTTCAGTTAGCTTTCTTTTGTTGTTGGTCCCCACCAGGGGTCGCCACAGTGGACCATTCGATCAACTTTGCAAAGGTTTTACACCAGATGCCCTTCCTCATGCAACCCTCGCATTTTATCAGGGTTTGGGACCGGCACTGCATCCAGTGGCTCGGATTTGGGCATTGGCTGAGAATCGAACCCGGGCCTTCCGCATGGCAGACAAGAAACTTATCACTGAGCCACCAATGCGCCATTCTAAACTATCAGTATATTTTAAATTCATAGTCAACATTACCAATAAAATTTGAACGTTGTATAAATCAGTCAGACTTGTTCATCAATTTCTCAAACTGGTTCTTCTTTTATCCAAACTTGTCAGCAAGTTTTCAGCAACACCTTGTCTATATGACTACCAGTGACTGAGAGTGATAGAAAAAGGCATGAGTGGATGGAAAGAAAAGGAAGAAGTAGAGAGAGAAAGAGAGAGTATCTAACTAGGTCATTGAGCGATTCACAATGTCACCTCAAATCTGGGTCCGTTCTCCATTTGACATTCCTTGGTCTATTGTACACTGACAGGGCATGCTGGGTAATTGGTTGGGCATGACTCGTCGTAGTGCTTGAGGCCAATGGCGCATTAACAGGATTCAAAGCAAATGAAGGTCTTGCTTCAACTTATCCGGTGTTCGTGGAAAGTGAAGCACAGATTCACAGGGACTTGTACTTGCACTCGAACCGAGCATTTTCCTGTTCATGTGGCCTTGTTGAAAGGGCTGATTATGATGACCAGTGTTGGTATTTCCTTCATAATGGCCAGAGTACTGGTTTTAATAAATCAGCACACTATTTGCCTTAACATTTCTAGTTTCCTAGTTGAGCCTATTATTAGTTATTATAGCATGAATTTGTTCATTTAATCTGTACAGATATCCAAAGTTAACAATTGCAGGAATTAGTCAAGCCAACTACTTAAGAAAATCATAGGCTTATACAGTAATTCACTAGGTTGATACTGGTAATGTTGTTAAACTCCTAAAGTGTGCATTTATTGTTTCTTTTTGTAATTCGGGCTGAATTTATAAAGGCAATGTGTTTGAATTTGGAAAGGAGCTCAACTGTGTGATTAATCTGAAAGGCAGGGTAATTAATTTAGTCGAAAGGGACTGTCAGGCTTGAGACTTAACACTCTGACCATTAAGCAGAAACAATTACCTAATTAAAACGGTCTCTCTGTTCACTCTCCTTCATGGTCATAAAATAGAAAAAGAGAATTTGAAGTATGGATGAAATTTGATGGGTGTATACAAAAGACTGTAATAATAAAGGTAGATGCACAATATATTGTTATATATCAGGGGCAAGATTAAAGTTTAATTAAACTTATACATTTCATTCATTCTGGAAAAGATATTAAATGAGAGTTTCTGATTTTTTTCAAATGCACATCTAATCTACAATTATAAAAAGGGAATATAAAGCAATTTAAAAGTGATGCAGAGGATTTTTTCTTTCCTTAAAAAGGTAGAAAGCAGTAGATATTCTAATTTACAGTATTTGTGTTTTAATTATCTAGCTCTGGCTAGTTGCATAATGTTTTGTGTAATGTATATGCATGTTTGTACATTTATAATTCAGGCTATGTTGCATTGGGCGTGAGTGAACTGATTGAAGATATCGATCGCTTGAGGTGTTTGTATCCCTTTAAAAACATTTTTAGTTTGCCTTAAGCGTTTTAGCAAGAAGTTACTCACAGAATGCAAGACGAGCAAACCTTGGTCGTGAGCAAAAGTTTCTGTGATTCGAAGACTGACTCATCAAGTGTAAGAGGAGCAAATTTTGGTCATAAGTAAAAAGGATTTGTTGTTTTAAAGTTTGAATGACTAAATTCAATTGAAGCAACCTGATCTCGGATCAGTGTTTGCATAAACAGTTAAGTCTAATTTGCTTACATCTAATCAAAATGATGTCAACTGGATTGAAAAAATCTTGTTCATACAAACATAGCCATTGACTTAATAACTGACTAAAGTCAATAGGAACGAATCTCAGTCATGACCAAAGGTTCACTGAATCACTCAGTTTAAAAGGAGGAAATGTAACCAAAAGCTAAATTTTTGGTTACATTTTGCTAAATTCACAAAGAGATTTTGTTCAAGACCACAAATGACTTAAACACAAGGTGTGGTTTCACAGGCCGTAATTTTACACTTATAATCAGAATAAAAGGGGGAAAAAATGCATCATTAGAGCAATCTTGCTCCCATTCTTGATTGTTCATCTTTGTGTTAGAATAACGTTTTCCTCCCTGGCTTTACTTTTATCCACTGGCGGTGAGACTGATTGGCACTAATTGGATCTCAATGTAATATGTAATAAATCATCTAACCAACCACAGATGAAACTGAATTCTCGTAGCCAATAATATATAGTAGGTGGGGTTTATTAGGGGGGGAAATGGAAAGCCTAACATAACCTCAAAGTAGGATAAAAACACTTTGTCTTCTCCTTCTTCTGTTATGAGGAGAAGTTTAAGAGAAGCAAATTTAACCACTGACTCAAAGACTACTTGCTAAATTTGCAAAGAGGACATTTCGATCATGACCAAGAAATGACTCAAGCACTGACTCTCTGAACACAAAAGGAACAAATCCCAGTTGTTACCACATGGTTTATTGACTTAAAAACTGAATCATTGAATTTGAGAGGAGCGAATCTCAGTCGTGACTTAAAGGTTCCTTGATGCAAACACTGACTCACGAAATGCAAGGGGAGCATATCCTGGTCATTAATAAAAAAATTAATGGAGCTGAAGTTGGTCATGACTGTGAGGATTCTTGACTACAGTAGGACAGCAACTTATCCAATAAGGCTAGGATATGCTGAGACCATCCAAATATTGTTGATGTTTTGATGGCTTTCACGGTTCAACATTGGGGTTGCAAATTCCAAAAGTCTCTCAGCAACAATTAAACAAAAGGAATGACTAGTAATACCTTGTTCACTTTTCAGTATCACTAATCAGTAACTGTGTCTGTTTGAACAGGCTCGAAGGATGCGCACTGCAGAAAGCTGAACAGCAGGCAATTAATGCTAATTGACTCTATCACACATCACACACGTATACACACAGGTCACCAGGCAACTACTTAACCAAATCATAGCAATAAATGAAGATGCACACACATTTATGAAAAATCTAATATCGCACCTTAAATCATTCCTCCAGTGCTACAGATGGGGATCCTGGCTTCAATTAAGTGCGATTCCGCGAAATTGTCAAAAGGTTTCCACATGTTTTTTCCTGTTATGAGAATTGTGCTTCACTGGGTCAAAACCGGTAATGTTCACTTGGGTGAATAAGAAGGGGGTGTACTGTATTAGTGTATGATTTAGTCAGCTACATCATGAGAAAAGTGTGTGTGTATGTATAAGACAGAGGAAGTGATCATATTCAGAATTTGTCTGCTTGATCGTACCGAGTAAGCATAAGGGTATGTCTCTCTCTCTCTCTCTCTCTCTCTTTCTTTCTCTCTCTCACACAAACCAAAACTTTTCCATACCCTATCCCTTCATCAATCGTTACCAAGAAAAGTTCTTCCAGACATCTATAGTGTGTCTGAATCATTCTTCTCCCCAACCCAGAACTCACATACTTTCACTTCAAATGACAGAGCAGATGGGCAATATCAAACTGGCATCTCACCAGACAAGACAATGAGCCTGGCATTCCATTGGCACCACACACACATACACACACAGAAACAGATGGACAAGCCGGCATCAGATCTAAATAAACCCCATACCTCGAGCTCTCTCAGGATGTGAGATGTAATCAAGATTTTTTTTCCCTATTGACCGTCTTCTATGAAAGTTAACGCAGAAGGCTCTCAACATTTACAAAGTATTGCACATTACACATCTCTCCTCAGGTAACAAAAGAGATTACGCACAATTATTCCCGGTTTCAAGATCAAAAGCAAGAATGCTTACAGCCAAAACATGGTGCCGGTGCTAAAAAGTGCCTCATCTAGGTGAAAAATTTAATTTTCATATAGGATCATATAACACCATTTTTTTTAATAATACCTAATACTTTTTATCTCCCAATCCATGCTTTGCTTCTTTGTACACATTTATACACTTTGTAGACATTTATACACATTTATTTTTTTATCAGATAAAAAGAAACACATTTGCTAAATGCAATTCCTTTCCCTTTTATGTAGTGTCCGTAACTTTTTTGAATTCAAATCTTTCAATTGTCATTTAGAAAAAACTTGGTCAATTTCAAAAATACTAAATACAAAAATACAAAATTGAGCATATAGCAACATGAATTAGACATGGTTACAGACACTACAGATTTTTTGATCTGTAAGTTTTACCAAAAAAACAATTTAAGCAACAGTGTTTACAGGTTATATGTTTCTAGAAGCTTACAACAATTATAGTATCAATACTCATGAAGAAATGTGAATAATTCGCATTTAAAATTATTATTGTTTAAAGCAAGACAGTATAACACTGAAAAATGCCCATTTTGGGGGCAGAAATACAGTAAAATCATCTCTCCAAAATGGCTGAAGTTAGCAACTTGACAGTTTTAGGGAAGCAAGATTTGTCACTTATATGTCGCATAAAATACAGAAGTAGCTTCTTGGGCACCCACATTTTCTGTAGTATATGTATAACATAATTTTTTTTTTAATCAGCACCAGCCTGTTTTGGCTGTTAACGTTCATATACTTTATGAAACTTTAAATTCTTCTTCATGATTCCTTAACATTCAGATTCTCACACTAACCTTCTAATTCTGACTCTAACGTACTGATTTTCACTGAAACCTTCATGTCTTTATGCTATTCTTAGGATTCTCCCAATTTTCGCACCCTTCATACTTTGACAATAACCAACTGATTTTTCTTGTAACTTTCCTATTTTCTCAGCAACCTTCTAATTCTTGCTTTAACTTTCTGAGTCTTGGTGGAACCTACTGATTGTGACTGAAACCTTTATGGTTTCATACTAACCTTGTAGTTCTCACATTAACCATCTGATACTCAGTGTAACTTTCCTATTTTTTACTCGAACCTTCTGCTTCTTCCTTTTAACTTTTTGACTTTAACCAACTGATTTTCTCTTGTAACTTTCCTATTTTCTTTCTAACCTTCTGATTTTTCACTATAACATCTCTATTTTCACTCTTACCTTTTCATTCTTACTTCATCTTTTTGACTCTCGCTGTAACCTTCAGGTTCTGGCTGTAGCCTTGATATTCTCAAATCTATTCTTCTGATTCTATTGTAACCTTTAGATTAATGTTGTAACCTTTGGGTTCTTGCTCTAACTACACAATTCTCACTATAACCCTCTAATCCTCAATGTAACCTTCTTTTTTTTTTTTCACTTTAACATTTTGATTCTTGCTGTAACTTCTGAGCCTCTTTGTAACCTTCCAATTTTTTGCTCTAATGTTCCAATTCTTGTTTTAACCTTTCCATGCGTGGCCCAGCCTCCCAGGGTGTATTCTAACCTTCAAATATGTTTGAAATATGCTAAAATCTTCAGATGTTAGCTGTTTCTTTCTTATGAATGCCTTAATTCTGGTTAATAAATCTGGCTGGCTGTGCTAACTTTTATAACCCTCAAATATTCATAAATAAAACAGCTTCAGATAGTCTATCTAGCCTTCAAATGCTATATCTAAATCTTCTGGTCGTCTATCATTCAGATGCTAGTCTCATGCTCAGCTTGGAATGCCCAGCTTAACTTGAGAGACTCGTTTTCACCCTTCCAATCCTGAAAAAAAAGCTCTACACATTTTTTCAAAGTACTCTTTAGAATTTAAATAGAACTCTTCAGAACTTATGCATGTTGTTTAGAATGTTTATTCTGTTTTTCAGACCTGCAATATGTTTTTTGTAGAAATTGTTCTACAACATCAATTTTCTATTGAATTCTGACATCAATTTTTGATAAGACATTTATGGACTATTAAAATTTACTTTTTTTTTTTTTTTTTTTGTCTCCTCGAATTTCCCATAAAATCTCCTTGATGTCTACACTGCTGTAAAATAGTTACCCAACTTTTAACTTCTTGTCCTTGGCAATAATTTAAAAATCATTACTCAGTGTTTGATGGATTATAGATTCTCTTTAAAACCCATACTGTGCAAGACAGTATCATTACAGGTGCTGGCAGGATGCCTTGCAACCAATCTTATGTTCAAGCAAGCTTTTTCATACGCATTCTATACCTTTAAAACATTTTGCTTGTCATTATCACATGATCTTGTAGTTTAGATGTGGTTTAATGCTGCAGATTGGGACAGCTGTTACTATCTTCGCTGGTGGACCTAGTGACTAGCATTTAATAATTATACTGCCATATCTTGGGTTCGATTCCCAGTAAATGGAAAAAAAAAGATAAACCCTAGTCATTGGAATTCAACAAGACAGCACACTGGTCCTAAGCCTGGATAAATGGGAACGGGTTGCATCAGGAAGGGTATAAGAAGGGTATAAGGCATTTATTTAAACCCATCACTCAGATATTTCCATAAAAACATCTCAACAGAACTGCAATTTTCTTTTCTTTCTCTCTCTCTCTCTTTCTCTACAAAACTTTGGTACCATAATTTTTTTTTTAATCTATAGCTACTAAATTGTTCTTATCGAGCATTTTCACCAAGGAATGCTTGTTCTAACCTTAAAATGGTCAGGAACTTGAAACCTTTATGGAGGCTATAAACCTTGTGAAGGTCTAACCTAAACATCCTTGCTCCGAGCTCCTGATAATGACTATTTAAATGGCTAACCTTTAGATACTTTATCTAGGCATAAGGCTGTTACGTCCCGTAGTATTTTCGGCTATGTCCCTTGTGTTTTGGTTTCTATGTCTTCACAGTCTTCTCAGTAAGACTTTGTTTAGACACACTAGTTAGGAGCGAGAGCTAATTGTTGTACTTATGTTTTGGGTTAGTCAGTGTAGTTAGCGGGCATTCCACGCCCTGACTTTGTTTTCGTTTTGTTTATTAGATTAGATTGACTGACGGTCTTTAATATATGAACCTTTTTTTTATTCTTCTTATTTCGGCTTCCTATCTCCCTTAGACATCCAGATCGAACGCAACAACTGCATAGGAAACCGTAACAAAGGCTACCCCTATTCAGGTGCATATTTTATTCTTTCAGATGCTCAGTCGAATCTCCACATGTTCAGTCCAACCTTTCGATTGGCAATCTACCCTTTAGAGGCTCACTCTAGCCTTGAGATGCGCAATCCAATCTTCAGATGCTTAGTTCTTCAGATGCCTTTAGATTTGCAGTCTAACCCTCAGATGCTCGGTCTAGTCTTCAAACATTTGCTTTAACTTTCAGATGCTTATTTTAACCGTCAGCTGCTGAACCTAATCTTGAAGTGCATTGACATCATATGTGTTATTTATAGCTGAGACGACCTGCAGAAGAACTGAACTCTGATCACATCGACACTAAACCCACACTAAAAGTGATGAGCCTCGTCTTTTCTCATCTTCCTGATCTGACTGACTCATTTGTCTAATATGAGTAATAATGATCTCCTGGCCATTACATCTAATGATAGTGTTAATCAAGTATTTCTGTTCCCCGTTAGACATTCTACACCATGTCCTCATCTGTGTTTGTGTATGCTGTGTTAATCACTGTCTCATCCAACCTTCACACATGGTTGCTCATGCACTTTCTGGGCATTAGGCATTCTGTGGTTGTGTATGTGTGCATGTGCTTGTAGAATGTGTGCCAGGACAGTGGGCATTGTAGGGTGGCATATGAGAGAATGCCAAATATAATCGCAGCAAACTATGATACAAAAGATATAGGCAGTAATGTGCCTCCCATAAGCAAAGACTCGATCGCTGGCTAAAGAAAATGTATTTTTTAATTGATTGAAGCAAAACTGACTAGCATGACTAGTATTGGTGACACCTTATAGATTTTAATTTCTTTTTTCTGATTGGTCAAATGATGTTGATTACATTTCTATAACAGCATCTTAGACTTTAATGCCAACTTTAATGCATCATTTCTTTCTTTCTTTCTTTCTTTCTTAACATGCCAGCTTCTATGGCTATATTCATGGCGAGAAGCATTTTTGTTATTCAATATTAAAACTAGATAAGATGTTTAAAATGAATTTTTACTAAGAACTTTAAAACTACATTTGGATTTACTTGTTTAAAAACTTTTTAAAAAGTGTCAACAGAATGAAACAAGTTCCTTAAAGGAGGAAAAGAGTTACAGTCAAAGAGTTACGGCATTTGCTTCTGCAGTAAAAATTTAACTTTGGTCTGGGATGCGTACACCCTGCTGTAGTAGATTAGTTGCAAAGGCTGCTGCCACTTTATTTCCTCATTTTGATCTGTTTGATGGACAGAAGGGTTCTGCATGATAAACGTTGTGGTGGATTTTCTCTTGACAGTAAAAATGTGTGTTGCTTTTGAGTGTCCTATCCTGCATCTTGTATAGGTCACTTGATCCCAGCGATTTTTAAAAGGAAATGTATGTCTTGATCTAACATCAGGGTTTACAGTATTTCATACAGTTTATTATTTAAGCATTGGTCCCATTGTGATTGCCATTTATTTTTGATGTATTCATTTAAAATTGGTTTTAATTTGGCAGTTTTGTCTGCTTTCTCATTACCAGGGATTCCTGAGTGTCCGAGTATCCAACAGAAAATTATGTTAAAATTATTGGATTTTAAGAATGATAACGTTTTTAGGATTTCCATGATTGTTGGATGATCTGTTTTTATATTTTCTAATGCTTGGAGAGTCCGTTATTATTAGGTAATCCTTTCGTGATGTGGTTTCAATGGATTTCAAAGCCATGAGCAGAGCATTTGCTTCTGCAGTAAAAATTGAACTTTGGTCTGGGATGCGTACACCCTGCTGTAGTAGATTTGTTGCAAAGGCTGCTGCCACTTTATTTCCTCATTTTGATCCATCTGTGTATATTGGTGTATGCTGTGGTAATTTTCCTCTAATGTCCAGAAACTGCTGGTGATATTCGTTCGGATGGGTTTTAGACTTCTGTTTTTTTCCGAGATCTAGGTAGATGTTAGGCTTTTTGAGATTCCATCGAGCAATTCTGCAAAAATGTGTCCGTTCTAAGATGTTCAAGTCAACTTTCAGGTTCTCTAAATGTGTTTTAATACGTAAACCAAGTGGGCGGATATAATGTGGTTTCTTTTGATAGATTGTTGAATGTTGATTAGTGAAGACTGCTGGATATGCTGGATTTTCCTTATTTGTTCTCAGTTTGATTGTATATTGTAGTGCCAATTTTAATTGTTTGTTTTCCAAGGAGGGTTCATTAGCTTCGACATACAGACTTTGGATTGGTGATGTTCTCCTAATGCCAGTCGTATGCCTTGGTGATGTATAAGGCGTTTATGATTTCCTGGCTGAACCATAAATTATACTTCCATAATACAGTTTTGATCTAATCACAGTTCTATGTATATTTATCAAAGATGAACGGTCTGCTCCCCATTTGGTTTTGGATAAAACCTTTAAAATATTCATGGCTTTGAAACCTTTGTTTTTAAGAAGTTTAATGTGTGGAATAAAAGAGTTTGCTGTCAAGGGTGACGCCAAGAAATTTAGGCTCTTAACAACTTTAATGGGGGTTCCGTCCATAAACAACTCTGGTTCATTATGCAGTGACCCGAAGCTTACAAAAATGCATGCGGACGGTTTTTGTTTGGAAGAACTTGAAGCCATTCTGCATTGACCAAGATTGTATTTTGTTTATCTTCTGTTGGATTTTCCGCTTAATAGTTATCATGTTCTTGCTTCTCTAGTAAATGCAGATATCATCTACATATAGACTTACAAAACTTAAAATATGCATGAGCAATATGTGTACAAGAAACATGAAAGCTCGATACTTCAAATACGTCAAGTAAAACTAAAACTGGAAGAGGTATCCAACAAAGCTCAATGCTTTTCTCCTTGATCTAGTTTACTACCACCTTTTTTATGTAAAAAATCTGAATCAATTCACGAGTTTGCTACTGTATGTTTTTGTTTGTTTTTTAATTTAAACTGAATCAACATATTATTGATACTAAATTGCATACTTAAATCACCACAATGATCCATTGTAGCAAAACTTTGTGAAATGAAGTTATAGCTTTATAAAAAATAAAAAAAAAATTAAAATTTACACTTATGTAAAGTGTTCCAAAAAATTTGACATCATGTTGTAATCTAACAACATAGCCAATTCACTCTCAAATTATACCAAATTTTAACGAGTTTAATTTAATTCTGTGTTGCTATGCAACAGAAACTTAAAGATGAGGAGTTCTAAAAGCCTCTTGTTTCCAGTGATGAGGCCACATTTCATACGAAAGGCAAAAAAAGTCAACAAGCATAATGTTCACATTTGGGGGGACGAAAAATCCCTATGCTACAGTTAAGCACATAAGGGACTCGCCGAAAGACAATGTGTTGGAGCTGACTTGATGTTTATCGTACTGTATATCCGTTTAAATATGTAATAAGAAATACTAATACAGCTATTTAAAACTGTTACAACTGAATGCATGTTATACAGGAGGTGCAACAACCTCAACGTTCTGGCAACAATAACTTTTGGTCACGTTGGGCGCTATCTTCATACCACCCTGACAATGGTTATTGTGTTTTATTCCTTACACATGAAATATATTATTTCTGTAGCGTAATTGTGATCCATATAATAAGGGAACATGTACATGTAACAATTCGCCCTTGGAGCAAATAAAGGCTACAAGTGCAGTGATTATTATCTGTATGAAAAGTAATCAGGACCACATAAAGCTCAATGCTAATGCAGCTTGATTGTTTTTTAATGAAATTGTATCTGGTATCCGCAGGCAGACTGCAGTGCGTTCACCAATTTAATGAGTATGTGTTCCAAAAATGAAAACTCAAAGGAACTGGGAACATTTGAATAGACAGCAGTAGTCTCTCTCTCTCTCTCTCTCTCTCTCTCTGTCCTTCGCTCTCTAGTTCACTCGCTATGTCTTTCTCATCACTGTTAAATTGGTCTGTATAGCACAAACACTCCCATTTCACACACACAGCCAGAGGGGAGGAAAACCTGTTATACAAGCCACTGTCACTAAGATTAGAGCTATAAAGTGTAAACGACAAACCACATGCGAGCACATCAGGGTATTTTCTCTGCCTTCTGTAATACTGTACCGAAGCTAAATGTTGTCACACATTCTGTCGTGTCCATCCATCCATCCATTCATCCATCCACCCATTTAGGAACCTCTGTGGTCCAACTCGGGATCGTGGATTCCAATGGTGATTACCATAAATTGTATTTATTCCCATTTTATGGCCGTGGTGGTCACATCCACACACTTGGAAATGCCAATTAGCCTAATCTGCATGTCTTTGCACTGTAGGAGGAAACCAGAGAACCCAGAGGAAACCCAGCAAGCACAGGGAGAATATGCACACAGACCTCATGGCGGCAATTGAACCCAAATCCTGGAGGTCCAAGGCGACAGTGGTAACCACGTAGCCACCGTGCCACCTCTTTTACGCATAAAATCACTTTTCTTCCTCATTAAGACTAGATGGGAGAGGAAAATGCAACATGCTTTGTCAGAACCCATTTTCTATCCCCTTACAGTTCTTGTCCTTAAAGGATGGAAAAACTTGCATCTTGCTCTATAGCACTATATGTTTTTTAAAAAATCTATTAATCTGGAAACCTTGAACTTAAACTATAAATGTGTATTTTCATAGCATTCATAGCAATTTCTTTCAACATGAAATTAATTTGTTAGGATACAACGTACGTATACAGGGGCGGCCATTTAGATTCAATACAAATGTTATTAAAACTGTGGTCCAGCAACTTGTTAGCCAATTACTGACTTTACACAAACGCTGAACTTTTAAAAGAACAATGTTTTTGTGATTTCAGCCTCCTAGGCAATTTGTAACATTAGAATTCTTTATATAACAATTGTTCATGAATATGTGTTTCCAGAGAGCTCATTAGTAAACTGTTTTCTAAGTTGAGGGGCGGGGGGATATGTTTCATTTAATGCTGCCCTACATAGTGTTCTACAGTATCTACAGTAATAAACAAAGAACAAGCAAAAGACTAATGTAATGGACGTCAGATATATTAGGTATACAGTATATAACTGATGGAGCCTGTTTTTTCAGCCTACAAATGAAGGAATTCCTTACACGCTGTCCAGGATTATAAAATCACCCTGCAGTGTTGAATTATGTTGGTATAAAAGAAAAAAATATAGTTCTGCAAAAGAAAATCTATATAACTCAAGCTATACAGTAGTTTTGGATAATCTGTGCTCTACAAGCGGTGTTTATGGACACCATGGCACTGCTTTTTCATAAATTTATGAAAGGATAATACCCTTAATACCCAACCATGCTCATTGGACACTATTCTCTATAAAAAATTCCATAATTTGACCCTGGTACTTGTGCCATAATACTTATTTGCTGATATAGTACATGTACCACTTTTATCTTATATACTGTAGTATATGTACTATATTAACCTACTATGGTACACTATGTACAAACATACCATACTAGATACCCACTGAACTTTTTTTGCCACTGTGGTACCCAATAAGTACCAACATATTAATCAAAGTATTGTGGTGCACACCATAGTACTACCATGGTACCCAAGTGCCATAGTACTGTATCTACACTGGTGCCCTATGGTGCCATGGAAATGTCTGAAGTACTATGGTAACACTTTAGGTATGTACTTTAGTGAAGTTTTTATGGGATAAGTAAACTCTTAGTTTTTTGGAGGAAAAAATAGCATCATTCTGATTCCGATCTCCAGTCTTGCATCAGGAACTAGACAGCTTGCAGTCCTTGAAGGAACAAAGAAGTGAAAACTGCATGAAGAATGTTTACAGGAGAATTTCGCAGTAGCAAAGCTATCAGTTTTGTGAAGATGCAGAAAGACCATGAACCAAAACACACAAACACGTCAATAAAGTGTTTAAAGTAAAGCCTGATCATTACTTGTCACACTAGGTAAAAACAATCCCAATCAAAATCGACTGTGGAATACCATGTGATTAGAAATTAATGATCTTCTAACTGTAGATCAATGATTACAAAATGGTGTACTGATTAATCTATAGATTGATGTCACATGCTATAAACAGAATGTGTGGATTTTATATTAATGTCGTAGTAGCACAAGACTGAGATTTTAGATTTTAGAAAAATATTTTAATAGGTGTCCTTTTTGCTTTGGAACTTTCTACTTGAACTGCAAATTATTAATTAGTATGCTCAATAAAGTCAATAAAGGGTTCAGCGGAATGAGTTTGTCATTCTTCTTAATTTTAATGACCTTGATCTAACTGTTCTGTTAGGTCATATATTGTCTAGAATCATAATATTCACCCTGGTGTTTTCCACTAGCTAATAGTGGGAAATGTCACTAAAGATTCTAGGGCTAATCCTTAAAAGTAGATTTTGCATTTTCATCTTCATGGAATGCATTTTATAGATTTATGTAATGGAAGGAAAAGGTGCACAAGTAATAGGGATAACCACAGCCTTAAGAAGTTTCAAGCAAAGCCCATTCAAAAACTTGGGAGAGCTTCATAAGGAGTGGAGTGAGGCTAGAGTTAGTGCATCAAGAGCCACCACACACAGACATCTTCAGGAAACTGGACCCAACTTTTGCATTCTTAGTATATAGTCCACTCCTGAACAAGAAACAACATCAGATACAGTACGTCTTACCTGGGCGAAAGGAGAAAAATAACTGAACCTATGCTAAGTGGTCCAAAGTCCTCTTTTTTTCCAGCGAAAGTATATTTTGCATGTAATTTGGAAAACTGGAGTAGGAGTGGAATGGAAGAGTGTGAAGTTGCCATCGCCAGTGATGATTTGGGATGTCAAGGCATCTGCTGGTGTTGGTCCACTATATTATATGAAGTCCCAAATCAACATAAACATCTACTAGGAGATTTAGAGCATTTAATGTTTTTGTCTGCTCAAAGCGTTATGGACAGCCTAATTTCCTTTTCCAGCATTGCTCAGCACATGCACACAATGCCAAAACTACCACTAACTGGCTTGTTGATCGTGATATTATTCTGCTTGATTGGCCAGCCAACTTGCTTGACCTGAACTCCATAGAGAATATATAGGCTTTTATCAAGAGGAAGATTAGAAACACTTGTCCCAACAATAAAGATGAGCTGACGGCTGCTATCAAAGCAACCTGGTCTTTAACAATGCCTAGGAAGTTCAACATGCAGATGGCCTCCATGCTATGACAAACTGATGCAGTAATTCATGCTCAAGACCAAGTAGTGAGGGTATAAATTAACAATGTTCATAATTCTCACATTATAATAATCTCACAAATCCTCTGTTTGGTTGTTTTTAGTAAATATTTTAACCAGTTTTAATTTTTATTTTTAAGCCATAATCATTGAAACAAAAAAGCTGAAACAATTCACAAGTAATGAATCTAGAATACATGAGAGGTTCATCACTTTCTAAATTAAATTTTAATTGATTTTATTTTATACATTTTAGATGCACTGTGTATGTCATTCTTCATATCTTTATTCCCAATTAATGCTATCTTAGACATCATTATTCAGCAGAAGTCATTTATCGGAGGCTGTCTGTTTTTCTGTTAGAACATTAAAGCCTTCGGGTCACAGGTGGTAAACATTTAAATCCACTATCGCACCCTGACACAGGTCTGCTCTTTAACACAGATTAGAATGGTGGCTTGATAGCGCAGGCAGAGCATCAGATGGCAATTCAGATAAAGGACAGAGCTTGAATGGGATTTAACCAATCAAATGTAAAATGAGATTAGTAAGACTTGAACTGTAAGATGTGAGACTAAGCCTCGTCTTCACTCCAGGCTTATAAAGTCTCCTTGTTATATCGCCTTATGTCCAATCTCTTTACCTGTCTTTTACTGTACATAGACTCACCTAAATGCTGTGTCTTTGCTGAACGAGACTACGGTTTAAGAGTCAATACCATTAATACTGTGTTTGTTCTGTTTTGCTGGATGCTGCATTGAGAACATGTTACTGTAGCTTCCAAAACCATTTAAGAAGATAGCTTTGAAAATTGCAAACAAACTCTAATTAGTGTCGAAAATGCTCCAGGCATGTGTAATTTCATCATCAAATATCGTTACCTATCACGATCTAATACACAAATGAAGAACATGCAATCCTGACTTAGTACAGAGTCAAGCCATATGGGGTTTGTAGGGCGTTCTCACATTAATAGATTCGTGATTACTTGTTTGTTTAGATTAGACGTCTAGGCTGTTTTTCTTCTGTTGTTTAATTCAAAATATCTTTAGGGTAACAAGGCAGAATGAAATTAACTTTGGAGTTCATATTCATATATATGAAGATTTATACACTATCACATTAGTACCATTTCTTTATCACACTTTTCGTGTGAAAGGAATCTATAACAGGTCCACACACATACACTATATGGGCAAAATTAGTTGACATCTGATTATTACATCCATACTACAGTATATGTGGTTAATTTCCAAACTGTTGCCACAACGTTTGAAGAACAGGATTGTCTAGAATGTATTTGTGTCCTATAGCATTACTAATTTCTTTTACTACAACTAAGAAGCCCAAAACTATTCTAGCATGACATTGCCCCTTTGCCCACTAAAAGCCCTTAGGATGAACTGGAAATATGAAATACATCAGTGCATTCCATATTAAATGAATTCGAAATTGTTATGGGACCAGGGACAAGCTGATTGTCTATAGATTGATTTTTAAATGTTAGTTATAAACACTGCAACTTCTTTAACAAGCTCAGTAAAACTGATCTCCACATCAAGATCTTGTGATCTCCCAGGACATATCTCAGATCACACCATCTGACACTACGCTCAACCTTCTGGTAGTTCTGGATAACCAACTATCTTTCTAACATCACACAGGTTTCTCCATGACACACCAACATATGGCAACACAAGGCTAGTACTTTAGCTAGTCTGACCATGTGCATTGCCATATGTGCGATTTCATCATGGGAAGGAAGTCACTGTAGAGCAAAGAGTGAATATGCAATTTTGTGTAAAACTGGGCAAATCTGCCACAGAGATGTTTGACATGTTTCAGCAACTTTTTTACGGCAATGCTGCAATGAGTCATTTGAGGTGTTTTGAGTGGCATGCATGCTTCAAGAGAGGAAGAACATTACTGGAAGACGACGAAAACTCAGGAAGACCTTCAACAAGGTCAACCCCCAAAAACTTGTCGGAAAACAATCCATAACATTGCTGCCGTTGTCGGTGTGCCATATGGAACTGTCCAAGCAATACTAACATATAGTTTGAACATGCGCCATGATGCTGCCAAGTTCATCCCCAGGCTGCTGACATCCCCAAGAGCAGAAGCGACATTGTGTCAAAGTCTGCCAAAGATTCTGTCAGCGTGTCATGGATGACCCATCCTTCATGTCAAGGATCATTACTGATGATAAAACTTGGGTGTACGGGTACGACACTGAGATGAAGCAACCAGCTTCACAGTGGAAGAGGCCATCATCTCCACCACCGAAAAAGGCGCAGCAGGTCCACAGTGCGACCAAGTGCATGCTCATCATGCTTTTTCAACATTCGCAATATCGTGCATCAAAAATTTGTCCTCAGGTCCTGAGGGAGAATGTATGGCGAAAGGAACCGGCCAGGTGCTTGTTCAATCCACTGTCACTTAGAGACTGGATTAAGTTCTAATTCCTGCCATGACCTGGAAAATCACTTTCCTGACTCTTGGCTGTCCCGGTACTGAGGTTGGGGTAAGAACTGTGCGGATGTCCAAAGTTCTTGATCACATGCATAAACAAAGAACAAACATACCTCTTGACAAGTACATGGTTAATCTTTTTTACAAGTGTCGCACTTTCTTTTAATATTGCAACAACTTTTCAGTTTAATGGTATTAATGGGTTTAATGGGTTCTTAGCCAGTGGCCTAATAAAAGGAACTTTATTAGGCATTATTACCTGATAAATTTTTGAACATTTTATATGAAATTACCTGATAGCCTGGTTAGTAGTAGTGATGTGACAAAATGGCCGTACATAGTGCTGCAGCATTGGCGTATTGCATTGTGCCATTGGTCTGTATTTCACTGTCAGCATAATACTCAATATAGGCAAAGAATTCATAATCATTTCTAATTCTAATATTCCTTCCTCAATTCTGTCTGAAGCAGATGTTTTTGTACATTCTCGCCAGAGAAAGTGAAATAAGGAGCACCAACCATGTTCTGTCACACTTGTCAAGGGAATTCTGGCCTTTGCTCAAACACTTCTCTCAGATGGAATCATGGCAGTCGATGAAGAGGAGGTGTTGGTACTGCTACAGTGGGACTCTGGCCAATCAGACATCATAAATCACAGAGCAAGAAAAATGAAGAGGGATGAGAGGCAGAAAGCACATTGGGCACAAAGCCAGCTTTTAAAATTATTTCCACCGGTAATGTTCTTTGCTGCATTTCTCTTCATACAGTACTATGCGACTGTATATTTCCATCCATATAAGAATGCAGAATAGTTTTATCTAAAGTGTGCAAGATGCAAGAGATTTTATTTGCCATTTGTACACATACTGACAGTACCGGTGCATTGGATTTATTTATTTTATTTAAAAAAAATGTTTTTGTGCAGAAGCTCTCAGTGATAAAGTCAGTGATAAAAAACAGGAAAGTTAAGAAAAGTAAAATAAGTATATAATACAGGAAATAAATAGTAATAATAGAAGGTCAGACTATATACACTATAAACATTATCCAGTACTATATAATTATAAGTTTTTTAATTGCACCTTAATTGAAACTCCAAGCTCTTGGTGGTTTTGACAGCTGTTTTTTCTTTTTCTTTATGTTTGGAAATACATAACATTTTGCCTGTTTGTTTGTTTAATGTATATACAATATATTAAAACTGCATTTTATATATACATACACATATATATGGTACATGTTCCCCCCTCCCTCCTGCACCCTGTAATGTTTCATTTGATGCTCGTCGCTCTGGAATAGGGTCGATCTGAACTCATCAGACCACACGACCTTTTCCGTTACTCCAAAGTATCATCTTTGTGCTCCCTAGCAAATTCAAGCCTTTTTTTTTTTTTTAATAACTTTTAAGTTTAAGTGATCTCCACTCATGATTTTTTTCCAACCACAATGCTTTCTAAATCATGATGGTTCAGCATATGCTTTCAGGTTTTGATAATGTGTTGAAGAGTTCCAATAATTTCAAATCTCCTTTAGTAGTTTTTGCTTGATGCAGTCCAATAATTTGACGCTTCTGACTTAGCGACCTTTCGATTTGGCGCGTTGGGGTGGGGGCGGGGGGGGGGGGGGTATGTGGAACCTTTCCATCGATTTCCATCAATGGCTATTTTACAGAGGGGGAAAAAAATCATTACGTTCATTCAATTAAAGCATTGCCAATATTTGTGTAGTGACTGATAGAAATTATTTATTTTTCCCTTTTTTTCCCTTTAATTTGTTTGTTTCTTTGTTAAATTATTGTACCTGAGGGGTTAAAACATAAAGATATATACAGAGTCAGACAAAAAAAAATGCACACTTCAGAAAAAGAAAAACATTTAGAAATTAAAATATATAAATAATTAATACTAAATTTAACGATATGTTATATATTGATGTATACAGTATATGAGAATAGGATAGTAATAGTATGACTATATTATTAATATTATAATAATACTGTATAATGTATATCATACTATTTTTCTTTTTCTAAAGTGTGTATAGATTTTTTTTGGCTGTATAACATGTTTATATTAAGTTATATTTATATACTTATAGAGTATACTTATTATACTTATATAGGTTATACTGTATATATACAGTATACAGACACACATACCAGTTTTGTATGTATTTAAAGGGGTAAAACTTATTTATTTGTGTTGTTCCAAATTTTATTTTGTACTGTATATGATAGAAATCACTGTAACATAAACCGAATGAATTTATTAATATATGTATGCAATTTGCTTCTACTCTCTGGTGACGTTGTAACACATGACGAGCACAAGCATTTATTTTCTTGCCCAACTTAATAAAATTTAATTGTTTTAAAATAATAAAATTACTGTACTTTTTAAAAAAAAACACAAATCACTTATAAAATAAAATATAAATAAAGGCAGTAATATTTTTTTATAAAAATATGTACAGTATACAGTATATACTGTATAGTATATTTCTATATCAGGAAAAGTAAAATAGGATAATGTGTATTATATTTATATAGTATTATTAATATTATCATATATATCAATATTTCGTTTTAAAATGTTTATACAAGTTTTTCTTTTTCTGAGGTGTGTCTATGTACATTTACAGTATTTTGGCTGACTCTATATATCATAAACAATATACAATCTGCAATATGGTATTTTAATTTGTATAATGCCCATATGCAACTCAATCAATTATAAACATTGCCTATTCAAATAAAGTTTGTGCTTTACCTTCTTTATCAGCCTTTTCAGCTTCAGTTGAACCTTCAAAATGATGGTTTCAGTTCTCCCTCCTACGACAGTGTAAAGTACATGGCCTTCTCACAGTGACGCACTGAAAACACTAAACCCACCACGCTGTTTATAGTGACTGTAGATAGCCGTGCAGTGACAACACTGACTGTATGTTGATGCTCAATGAGATCTTCAGGTACTCCTGTAAATATTATGCAAATGGTGTTGACATGAAAAGGCATTTCTCGACTGCGGTAAACAGCCAGTATATGTAATTACGACAGCACGACTTCCTGGGGAAATCAGAAGCGACGGATGCAAACCCTTTTGATAATAAGAATTTGTAATATTTTGTCTGTTAAGTGTTTGTTTAAAAAGGGGACTTGACACCTGTGGTTCGATGACATAGTGAATGTTTAGAGTTAGAGTGCTGTCGAGTGGAAGATTTCCTTCTGCGCTGGTTCTACACAACATGTAAATACCACAGGGACTTTATTATATTAAAATTTTTCATTATTATTATTCATTTTATAACAGAAGCCAACTTGTCTAGCTGTCACTTACTCACTCCCTCATCGTCTATACCACTTTATCCTGTGTTCAGGGTCGCAGGGGGCCTGAAACCTATCCCAGGAGGCTTTGGGCACAAGGCGGGGTACACCCTGGACAGGGTGCCAATCCATCGCAGGGCACACACACACACTACGGGCAATTCGGGAACACCAATTAGCCTAATCTGCATGGCGACCCCTCAACAGGAACAATATATCCCAGGCCAAGGTGGCTCGGAGCCCACTGTGAACATTCAGCAAGTGGAACGCACAATCATTCACCAACACCACTTGCACATTACAGGAATTCGGGTGGGAGTTATTGCCACATCCCCGAACAGTCCATATTGTATGTTTGGGCCATTAAAGGAGTTCCTGGGAGGCCAGTGTTTCAGAGAGTGCGATCATGTATGCAAGCACTAATGAAATGCTGGGATAAGTGCATTAGTGTAGCAGGGGATTATATAGAGAAATAAAATTAGTTTTTACTTTAATAACTATAGTATGTTTTGTTATTCTGGACACTTAATAGTCCCTTTTTGACATAAACACCCCCGGTATTTTTACGCAAGTCCTGAACAGCACCCCAGTCATTAACTGTATCAAAATATCGCTCGGTTAAATATTGCTCTCAGTAAATCAGACTTGGTGAACATTTTCGCTTTTAGGATTTTAGATCTGCTCCATGTGTGCAGTCTTGTAGCTAATTATCGCCTTGCGGGATGTTCAGGGGGGCTGTAGGACAGTATGTTACGGCAAGCAGAGAGACATGACTCAACCCTGAGTCCTGTGCAAATAAAAAATGTGCACAGGAAGCTTTGATTTCTCTTTCTCTCTGTATCTCTCCCCCTAGCTTTCTCCATCTCCTTGCCGAGGTTAAAAGGCAGGTGACACCGACAGCGGGTCGTCACGGCATCGTGAGTCGAACATATGTCGCATTACAATGCCTCTCTGTGTGAGTGTGAAAAAGGAAGAAGCAAGGAAAGAAGGTGTTGACTTTCTGAAATGCCAACTACGACACACCAGCATGTCACACCACAGCTCCGAACATACAGATGAACTTGAGGCAGGCACACTGTTCAATAATATAATCAGAATCCGCAGCTTTATAGAGTCTCCGTGCTTCTACTGTATATCCATATTTTTCTGCCAGACCGATGGAAAATCTTCAGGTCTTTTTTGGTTTCGTCGGCCACGTGTCTCATCAGTGATGCTGTTTGTATATATAGCCTCAGGTCCAGGGTTTTCAGATAAATAATTCATAACCTACAGTGTCACCTACTGGTCAGCTACTGGTGCTGCTTGACATTGAAAGATGTGTAGTGTACTGAGTCAATGTTCACAGTGTGGATTTAGGCTTAAAGCACTGCAGGACTTTCAGGTAATTAAGTAAGTATGTATGTAAGTAAGTAAATTACATTACAGCTAACTTCTTAAATAGTTCTAAATAAAGCGGTACCAAAACCCAAAAGGCCAAGTCAATCCAAGAGATCTCCAGCTTTTAAGCATGTCAAGTTCATGAGCTGAGAAGTTTGAAATGTACCCCTCTGAGCTTCCACTGCCGCAAGAAATAAGTATTTTAGCATTTGAGGCCAAACCCAGAACATGCAGTGGTACAACTACAGTAAGGAATCTCATGACCAGAGATGCGCAAGGTACACAAATCCTGTACTTGAGTAGAAGTAGAGATTCCCTAGTGCAAATATTAGTAAAAGTAAAAGTCCTATATTTACTTGTATCTTCTTCTTTGTCTTTCGGCTGTTCCCTTTCAGGGGTCGCCACAGTGAATCATCTGCCTCCATCTAACACTATCCACTGCATCCTCTTCATCTCTCACACCAACTAACTTCATGTCCTCTCTCACTACATCCATAAATCTCCTCTTTGATCTTCCTTTAGACCTCCTGCCTGGCAGGTCCACCAGTTCCACCTCTACCAATATATTCACAATCTCTCCTCTGAACATGTCCAAACCACCTCAATCTGGCCTCTCTGACTTTATCTCCAA
>JAQMYL010000013.1:13278986-13297196 GCA_030014365.1 Clarias pachynema | reverse complement strand
GTCTCTAAGCCGTAGAACATCGCTGGTCTCACCACTGTCCTGTACACCTTTCCTTTCATTCTCGCTGATACTCTTTTGTCACCTCTATTTACTTATGTACTTGAGTAAAAGAACAGAATTATCCACCTTCAAATTTACTTAAAAATTTAAAAAAGTACAGGACTATAGTGGCCTTATTATTTTTTTTTTTAAGTTTAGGCCAATAACCATATCTTCTATATCCTGGCTGACTATAAAAAAAATCATTCCACTATGCTGTAAAGGACATGTGACAACTAATGTAATCATATTAACAGTCAGCAGGTGGTGAATACTTTAAATGCTACACATCACTATAAATGTTGTGTGTACAGGCCTGTCCTGGACCAATGTCAGTTATTCAGCTTCATCACCTTCAATAGTAATAAATTACTCCATAAAGCACTATGAGGTGAGGATTTACTCCAGTTTGACTTTGAGTCTTGTTAATGTTTTTTTTTTTTTTTTTTTGCTCTTAGGACATTGATCTGGCTGTGCTTCATGCTTGTTGAATTCAGCTTTTTTGTTTTTTCTTTCCCAACTGACAGAGATGGAGGTGAAGTAACGGAGCATTAGGGTCTATAAAATGATTGATAGGAGACAGGTGTAAACACAAACAAGCATAAGGTAGTTTTCCAAACCAGTTTTTAAAAAAATTTTTTTTAACCTACTTAGTAGTCAAGTGCTGTGGTCACAAACTTCAACTATTCTAAATATTTCTTCCATGTTTTAAATATTGCCTGGGTTATTTTTATGTTTTAAGCAGTGCTGTTAATCGATTAAAACATTTTAATCTAGTTAATCGCAGTCATAGTCCGTAATTAATCGCGATTAATCACAATTTTATAATACTCATATTTACTTTTATAATAAAGTTGAAATATTGAAATGGATGAAACAGATTATACAGTTTTATAATATCGCAAACATTAACATTTAAGAAATATCGAATTAAAATGCCCACATGCAGGGGCTGGGGCAACACACCGATGGCAGGACTCGAACCCAGATTCTCAAATCCAAAAATCAACAACCTAGCCCCTTAGCCATTTGAGCCACCACTCCCACGTCTTATGTTTCATGTATTCTTGTAAAAATAGTTTCCCTTGAAGGTAGCTCGAACACACAACTTTGGTTTTATCCAAACTAGAAGCTTCTTATAATGAAACTTGCCGTTCAGCACACCTGGTGATGTTTCCTCAGTCACCTTATTATTACACACAGCCTGGTAATCGTGCAGCGATTATGGGAAGCAATTAGGGTCAAACATGGTCATATGATTTATTTGCATTTAACAAATAGTAATGCGTTTAAATGTCTAGATTAATCACATGCATTAATATCGACAGCCCTAAATTTAAGTAAGAAATACTTAAAAATTGACTACTGCAACCCACCCTGACCCCAAGAACCATTTTAAAGGGTGCAAAAGACAAGTCACTTCATTTACAGTTTTAAAGGAAAGGTACAAAATGATATGCTCTAAAAACCTTTACCTGAATTGATTTTACTGGAGAACTGCATTCGGTTGAAATTTAAGGCCGTTTAAACCCTCTAAGGACAAATTCATCGATGCATTCACTCATTACCGCTTTTCGACATTATGCATTTTAACATCGTCATTAGACATACTTAAAGAAAGCTTAAACACACAAACACCTGCATTCATACATACACACACACACACACATATCCACTCAGGTATCTCCTCTGTACTGTATGTGACTTACCTTAGAGTGAACATTATAATAAACACAAATCATAAAACATATGTTCTGATTATACAGTAATTATAAAAACATGTAAGTAAAGGTATGTGTGAGAGATAGCGAGAGCAAGAGAAAAAAAGAGTGAGAAAGAAAGAGAAAGAGAGTGAGAGAGAGAGAGAGAGAGAGAGCGAGAGAGAGAGAGAGAGAGAGAGAGATGTGTGTTGTATTTTCAACAAACATTTAAAATCACTTACTGAGGTTACAGTCTATCCTGATACAATCTGGCAGGAGAGAGAGTGAGATGGTAAGATCGAATCAAAGAGAAAGAAAAGAAGGAAGAGAGAGAAAGAGAGAAAGAAAGAAAGAAAGAAAGAGAGTAAGAGAGAGAGAGAGAACAACATTTTACATCCTTCAAGGTACATTCTGCAGACATCCAAGATATTTGGCTGGACCACTACCCGGGGACACACCTCGAGTCAGACTCACCCTTATCCCACACACGTATTTATTGTCTCTGTGTCCCTCCATTTTGCCCGGAGAGCTCCACCATCACACTGTATGTTTGGAAATGACGCTGATTTGATTTTCTGACGTATAATTAATTTGGATGCACGTTTCTGATTTTGATTCGGTTCTAAAGACAAATCGCCCACATGACCTATTTTACAAGATCATTTCCTTGAGTGTGCAGGTGTCCACCAAAGTGGATGGTTCGGTGTCTCTGAAGCTCTTCGGGCAATCAGGATTCC
This sequence comes from Clarias pachynema, assembly GCA_030014365.1. Taxonomy (NCBI): domain Eukaryota; kingdom Metazoa; phylum Chordata; class Actinopteri; order Siluriformes; family Clariidae; genus Clarias; species Clarias pachynema. Next base: position 13,294,720 of record JAQMYL010000013.1, on the reverse strand, counting down.
CCAGCTAGAATTATAGGCAAGGGTGAGCTGCACACTTCAGCCAGAAACGCAGCCTCCTACTGTACAGTATGTCATAATCCAATTCAACCCCAGTCCTTCCTCATATTAAAGAAGCAGTTTGGAATATAGTATATACTGTACTTGGACTTGTCTTGTGTTTTCTTCATTTCTTTCTTTCTGTCTTATCATATTTAAACCTGTGAGTAGTTGTCCGCTCAGAAATCCAGTCATGACCTCATATTACACAGTTTTTAAGTAATAGCTGTGTATAATATGTTGCCACCTAGTGGCCAAGTAGTGACATTACTAAAAGTTGTGTACTACCGTGGAACCTCAGCATACCGATGTCCTCCCTTCTAAATTTTCGCATAAGTTTGCATTTGCATACAAAACATTTCCGACATATGTACGAACGATTGACCCAAACTGGCTAAGACGCATGTACATCTGAGAGCCGTTCAAAACACAAAGTTTTCGAATTTTACAATTTCTTTTTATATAGTCATCCAAATCTGTTTCAAAAGAGTCAATGGCCACACATTACACAGACACATGAATTTGTAAATGTTTACATTTTTCTAAGCAAAATTTGATCATAGTGTTGTAAATTTGTAAATTTGGTAATATTTTTGCCTCCAGAACGAATTATATTTGAATGAAGAGCTTCCGCTGAATATAATAGAATATGATATCATCTGCTGAAATAAAACAAACAAATAAATAATAATAAGCTATGCTTGTCATCTCATAGATCATTAATTATCTAACTGGGCTCAGGCATGACTCAGCATAACTGTGCTGTTTATCTGCATTGAATTCTGGAACTTTGAGGACATTGGTAATCACATTATCGCCACTGCTTCTTCTTGATTTTTAATTCTTATTAAAATTTAACATTTGGCCATTTTTTCTTCTTTTTTTAAGCAGAAATAACAGTAAAAAAATCAGTAGGACCTGTTTTTTTTCCCCTCCTAATAACCATTTAATCTGCGCCAACGATAGCAACATCTGTCTGTGACATCAGCACAGAATAGCTAACTTAATTATAGATAAATAATATTATTAATTAATTATGGTGTGAGAACTTTGTAACACATTACAAATATTTGTAATATTTGTACTCTCTACGGTAGGTGTGAAACAATATGCTTATTACTGGATTATTATGATTATTTTAATATTGCAAACTGCACCTTTAATATTCATGTTGCACACACAAATTTATGAGGTTTTACAGTATCAGCGCACACCAAGCAGAGCAGAAATGCCCACAGCTTTATGGATGTGTCTCTGTTTTGGAAACGTTAGTGTTTGTCTCCGTTCGGTGGCTGCAGCCTGCATGTGCAGGCTATAAAGGCTGATGTGAGATCTCGAAGCTGTCAACCGCTACGGAGTAGTGATAACAAACAGCCAGCGACCGGGCTCACTGTAAAGGAGAGGCGTAGCGTGCTGTAAGATCTTACTCTCTACATACTGCAGATATAGAGTTTAAATATACTTGACTGACCTAATGCACACTTTTTCATTTGAGGGGGTAAATGTGAAACATTCACTTTGTGGGGAAAAAAAAAAAAAAAAAGCATGGCAATGTAAGAAATGCACAATTGTGAAAAATAAAGTGTTCTTAAAAAAAAAAAAAGTTACAATTTGTGAGGAAAAAAAACAGAAAAGTAATCAGAAAAAAATGCATGAAATTTTTTTAAATGTTAAAAATTAATAATGTGGGAAAGAAAAAAACATCTGAAAATAAAAATATACAAGAAAATAAATACATTAAACAAATAAGCAAACAAACTAATTAATTAATTAATTAATTACTTAAGAAATAAGGTTTTAAAAAACATGGGAACACATGTACACATACTGTACAGTAAAATTACCATAAACTTCAAAATTAATTTTAAATAAACCGATAATTTCTAAAGAATAATTTTAAAAAATCATATTTGAAAATACAACTAAGAATATGTAAAAACTTTACAAGTTAAATTAACAAAATAAAGAAATTATGGGAGTTAGGTATAAAATAGGACAGGAAGTATAAAATTGAGAAATTAAACATAAAATCATTAGATGATTCACTTAAATGAAAAAAAAACATATTTACAAAAGATTAAAAACATGTAAAACAAACAAATAAATAAATGAACATCTGGGGGGGAAATAATGAGAAAATAAAATCATATGCATTTAATCAATCAATCAATCAGTCAATCAATCAATCAATATGTAGTGCCTAAAAAAATGTAACAATTAATCGACTCATCATTTTGAGGATTTGTGAGAGATTTACGAGGGAAGTGTGTTCTTAACATGACCTTTCCCAGGGGCACTGATAATCTCCCTCAACTTTGTGTGAAACTGGATAATTATCTGACTGATCTAATCCTTTTAACTCTTTTAAGCTAAATGCAGCATGTCCCTGTGTATGTCTCCCTGTTACAATTTTTAGTAGATTATGCTATAAAGTATTGTTTGCTAAAAAAAAAAAAAAAATTTTTTAAAAGGCTAGGGAACTTAGTGATTAGTGAGAAAGTGACACGTTTTGAAACGACGACAGCGAGCCGGTCTCTGGCTGTTCGCTTCAGGGTCGCAGACATACAAGCCATTGAAGGGATGAAAAGTTCCATCATCAGAGCCTTGAGCAAGTGAGAGAGAGCGAGAGCGAGAGAGAGAGAGAGACCCTGTGAGCGCATCTCTGCCTTGTAACGTCCTGTTTCCGTGACTTTAATCCATTGACCAATGTCACTAACAACATGTTTAGTACCATTAGCTTTGGCTGTAAAATGTGTATATAATGTACGTATAAAGCTAAGGTGACATAGGAGTTAAGTGGACATACCACATGAGTCACATGTGGAAACTAAATTGCTATTAAACACTGCAGGTGACTTTGATGTCATGTTCACATACCACCTGATTCAAGTTACACAGATTGACATAAGGTTGTGTTATAACCTCTCACAAGCTGACTTGCATCCATACTGTATATCATACAACAACATATTGTAGTACTTCACTATGAAGCGTCATGCTGCTCTAACATGAGTCGAACCAGAAAGTGTTATAACACAAACTTGTGCCAAGAACATTCTATGGCAATTGACTGTAACACACATCAAGTGTTATGAGAACTTGATCACTCACTCACTCATCGTCTATACCGCTTTATCCTGTATACAGGTCCGCGGAGGGGACTGGAGCCTATCCCAGTACAGGGTACACATGTTCACACTCGTTCACACACTACGGACAATTTGGAAATGCCAGTTAGCCTAATCTGCATGTCTTTGGACTGTGGCAGGAAACCGGAGTACCAGAGAACCAAGACAGGAATTGAACCCCCACCCTGGAGGTGCAAGGCGAGAGTGCTAACCAATACGCCATTGTGACACTGTTACACACCTTGTAACTCCATTGTCTTAATAACAATAATAATAATAATAATAAAAGAGAACAAAAAACAATATAGGAAAATACACCAAAATTAATATTATATATTGAATACATAAATATTTGTTTTTGAGTAATGAAATGGAGCTCCAATGGAGACAGTAAGTCTACTGTTAAGGTTAGTTTTTGTCTCCACCTGCTGGCAACAGTGCGTACTACAATCAAGCACAATCAAGTAGTGAAAGAAGGACGTTACAAGGCAACAGTAAGCACACATCCACAGGGATTCATCATAGACTTGTGGGAAACCGCTCAAGGCCTGAGGAGGGTAGAGGATGGAGATCGGGACAGGTGACACACCTAGAGATAACTCCCTGGGAGTAGAAGAAAACGGTGTAATAATGAGGATGAGCACAACGATAGCGGTTAGTGTTACCCAGATTGACGGTGAGCTTGACCCGTCCACCGTCCAGCTCCAGACGGAGCGTATCTGCGGACTCTTTGGACGTGCTGGCCACCAGGAGGCCGTAGGCTCGCTGGGACATGAAGCGCAGGGCCAGGTCCTCTGCCTCGGTGTGCATGGTGTTCGGCATGATGATCTTCAGATACATGCTGCCATCGTAGCTCAACACTGCGGCCTCTGTAGGGGTGGACAGGGCAAAAGAGGAGCACGATAAATTTAAATTCATAATTGTAAATATTATACGTGGGTATTAAGGCAATACCCAAAAACAACACTAGATGGGGGAAGAGAGCTGCTTATTAGATGTCACAGTGGCCTCTTTAATGGCATCCCTATAGACTCATTACACTGAAGTAAGGAAAAAAAAAAACATATATACTGTATATAAGGAGTCTTGCCCAAAAGCATGATGTAAGCCTGCGTGTTTAAAAAGCAATACCTTTCTAACATTAAACAAGATATGTTGCTAAATCAGATTTGAGCCAATATGTTCAGCAAAGCCAAGCAGTGCTATGGTTCTATGGCTCTGACTTCAGCCACCCTACATACTCGGTCCATCTTGAGCCGGCTGTTGCCTTTAACATTCTCACAGATGGTTGTGCATCGCATCATCGCTCTGCCATCTTCAGGGCTCTTTTTTTTTTTTTTTTTAATAGCCCAGTCTTCATTTTTCCCACCAGTAAGCGAGACTGTAACTCACCATATCCAAAGATTTCCTATGTCTGTTAACACCACTGTGGTGGCGGTAAAGAGGACGCCCTCTCTGATGCTGTATTTTTAGCAGGCTGTCTGCCTCTCCAAATGAAACAGCCGGTAGCACGACCTACACAGACTGCACCGATTTCAATATTTAAATATCAAACACACGCAGTGATTGCCGTTTCATATTTCTCTAATAATGTTAATTTGGTGGAATCGTGAGATGAAACCCGATGCCACAACATCAATCATGATATCGAGAAGCCCCCCAAAGTGTCCTCAGGCGAAGTAGGAGCGGCTCGTCTCACTGCTGCGGCCGCGCATAATCCTTCTTCTGACGCTTGTAAATTAATGAACTGCCTCCAAGAAGGCAACGGATACTCTTCATTTAAAAGCGCCTGCGGCTTTTAATAGTTTCGAACGCCACTGCTTGTCTAATCTCTTAAACCACAAACACTGCCGCTATGACTCTTGTAAATATTTTTTTTTACTTAAATTACACTACTAAACACCGACAAACCTATTTTTCTTTCTTTGCTTTCACTATTTCAGGATGTCTGAAGCTAGTGGTTTTAGGGTATAGTGATGAATGATGGGTATTCATCATGGGTTGGGCTTTAGGTTCCTTTACACAGGAAGGGTTCAGCAGTGTAATATTAAAGAACTCTGAATGTGCTCGTGAAGAAATTAATATAAATGAAAGTATCATACAGGTGCTTCCAGGGTGGCTCGGTCACTTTTTTTCTAATTACTGTAACTTTTTTTCCCCTCTGATAATAATAATGTCTGTATTATGTAACATGGTTATGTTTTTAGCTTAGAATTGGCAAAATGACCAGTGCCATTAAAAATATTTTCCCCCTTCATGATTTTTATTTATTTATTTATTTTTGAATATTTGTCACACTTAAATGATTGAGATGATCAAAAAAAAAATTTATATTACACACAGATAACCAGAGTAAATACAAAATGCAGTTTTTAAATGATGGCTAAATCATGAATGAACTGTGATTTTTGGAAAGCTGAGTTAAATTTCACTTGCCACTTACTGCCAGACATGTTGAATCAAGAAAACACTTAAATAGAAATCACTGTCTAATTAAAAAAAAAAAAAAAAAAAAAACTCCAATGTGGGTGAATTAAAACAATTCTGCAAAGAAGAGCGGGCCAAAATTCCTCTACAGTGATGTAAAAGACTCATTACCAGTTGTTGGAAAATGCTTGCTTGTATCTATTGCTGCCAAGGGTGGCTCAAACATTTATTAGGTTATAGGGCAATTACTTTTTTATATAGACTCAGGTAGGTTCAGACAGCTTTTTTCCCTTAATAAAAAGAAATCATAAATTAAAAACTGCATTTCGTATTTACTCAGGTTATTTTTGTGTGATATTAAAACTTGTTTAATGATCTCAATGAGATCCTTAAAGAACAGCAGAGCTGAGCAACAAGTCCAGGGAAAGGCTCTTCCTAATGTAACTGTTTAAGCCCTAACCAGGAGAAACATAAAAAATAAAAGGAAAAGGCAATGATTTTTTTTTAATGTTTTTGTTTGTACACACAGGAACCCATTCAAACATGGGTACAAATGGCTAAAAAGAGAATTTTGCATAATATGTTCCGTTTAGGTAAAAAAAAAAAAGAAAGGTCAAGGATTACATATTTTTAAGAAAACGTAATTGTTAATTTTTTACAGCATTGATAGTAAACTTTAATTAAAAAATATTATTTTGTTAAATTATTATTATTATTATTATTATTATTATTATTATTATTATTATTTAACAATTTACTAAAATTAGGGCATTGTGACCTTTGATGTTTTTTGTTTTTTTCCCCAGGTCTTCGCCTTAAGATTATGGCCAAGTAATATAAACCATAAGAATAGTCTTGCTGCAAATAAATTAACGAAATATAAATATAGACTCCAGAAGTCATTAGCAAATATCCCCTATTATTAGTACTAATTGGTACTCATAACAGCCATATCAATAATAATACTAATACTAATAAATGAACATAATAATAATAATAATAATAATAATAAATGAACATAATAATAATAATAATAATAATAGAGAGGAATTAATGGACGGGTTAAAAAAAACACCTAAGACCAGACACCATTTCAAACCTTAAGATAGATGCACTACAACGGCACAGAATCACTTCGAGTTCCATTACTACTGTACCAGGAATAAAATACGAATCCGAGGCTACAATGGACACACAATATCCCAAACCTGAAGAGGTGACGGTTATAAAAGCATCACCTGATCACAGAACTCCGGCTCACTAAATGTTTTCTGTTTTCCGCACCAGTGTCTGTTAAAACCCTCAGTACCCTTGTGCATGAAACTACCTGACACCAGTCACAAGTTAAAGTTACAGAAACCACACATTAACTCATGATATAAGCACGAACAAGCAGGTGTGCATAAGAAAAGCGGTTATACTTTCTGACTGATGAACACGTCGCTGTAGGCAGCATTAACACCCTTTAAACTCACCTGCACAGTAAAGTTCTCTTTGCAAGCCCAATCATTATTAATCACGATTAGTAACCACAATCATTCGATCGATCACAGTAATTATTATTTGTCGAGAAAGTTTCGCCGCCGAGCCGGCTCCTGCTTCTGACATCAGTGAAGAAAAATCTTCCACCCTCTTTAATCTATCAACTATATGAACTGCTGCCATCTGTTTCACTGAAAGTAGTAGAGTACATTTCCTAGAATAAATACTGAACTCGGGAATCCATCAAAGTTACAGGCCCATTATATTATCTAAAATATATATATATATATAAATAAATAAAACATTCCATATGTTTGAATATTTGTCAAGCCCCCTGTTATTAATCATAGTGCTAATTCAAGGATAGCTGATTATGATACTGATTGCAAATTTATGTGGAATGCTTTAAAAACATCTGGATTAAATAAGCAAACATATGCACATGTATGTATATTAACCCCAAACCTATTTCGCAGTTGCTGCCCAGGTATCCGGTGCCTGTGCAGTCACAGATATAGCGGTTCCAGCCCTCCTTGCAGAGTCCGCCGTTTCCACACGGGGTGCTGCTGCACCTCTTCTGGAGCTCCCGGGTGCAGAAGCTGCTGACCCCAAGGGCGCTCTGGATCTCGGCCAAGCGGCGGACATCGCGGCTCTTTCCGTCGATAAAGAGGTCGCGCACGCAGCCCACGTAACCGTAGTTAAGCAACGCCGTCCATACCTCAGGGGGGAGGATGAGGTCCTGGCGGGACTCAGGAAGCCCACCTAGGTACATATCACTGTCCAGATCGAGAATCTCACTGCCCTCGTTCGAGTTAAAGGGCATGGTGCGGCTGTTCACTGAAATGGAACCTGGTGAAAGAAAAGAAAGAATTATGGATAGAAGAGTTATGTCATAGTTAATGGGCGTTCAAGTCAAACCAGGACTTTTGATCGTACAGAATAGCAGAACGCAGTTACGAGATTAAAAACTACATGTATTTTCCTACTATATAATCTATATATACACTAATGCACAGATCTCAGTGTTTCACTAGTGCTTGGATACCATCAAGGTAGAAAGTTTTCTCAGTATGCCAGAGCCATGATCGGAATGCTCGCTGGCCTCCCAGGAACTCCTTTAATGATCCCAATATGTGGAAATGGCTCAGAGCAAGGTCAGGACTATACAGGTATGAGGGATGTGGCAGTAACTCCCAGCCGAGTTCCTGTAACGTGCAAGTGGTGTTTGTGTGTATAGTTCCCACAAACAGACACATCTCTATTGCAAGTTGGTGACAAGTTATCTGTTCAAGGTTCAGGCATTCCACTTGCTGAATGTTTACAAGAACGGCTGCAGTGGGCTCGGAATCGTCTCACAAACATACTGTATGGCCTTCTTTAAAATGTTCAATCAAATGTTTTACTGCAGCTGAGTCCCATCAGCATTCTGTCAATCAGTTTTACTGTATGACTTCATGAGAAAGTCCCGGTTTGACTCGAACATCCCTTTCAGTATTGTGGAACATTCTCAAAATAAAAAAAAAGTCATCAGAGAAAATAAAGACAAAATAGACAGCTTGTCATATTAAGAAAGACCCCACTATGCCCTCAATCCTGAAGACAAAGCACTGATACTGGAGACTCCTTCCGTAAAAATGATAAATAAACTTCAGAGCACTGCCTGTATAAGCCCATATAAGCCCCTGTATACGTTATTGCTAAAGAAAAAATAATGCATTAGAATAAGCACATAATATAAACCTGGCGTAAATACAATAGTCTTAAAATCTTAATTGTGTTTGCAAACCTTCTTCTCACTCCATTTGCCAAGTTTCCATGTTTTATTTTTATTTAGCCTGAGCAGATCATCACAAGCAACATGATGTCTGAATATGATCAACACATCGAATTTGTGACAGTATGGTATCCAAAAATCTCAGGAACTAGCACGCTATGAAAAAATAAAAATGTGCTAATTACATTACAGGTGTGTGTGTGTGTGTGTGTGTGTGTGTGTGTGTGTGTGTGTGTGCGGTTAGAGGAGCACGAGTGGCTCTCAGAAGAAATCTCTGCACCTGCCTGAATACATCAATGAGAGTAATGATGCTCTTTTAATTGTCAATTAAAAAGTCATTTAGAGTCAGGCAGACACGTCTATAGGGGTGTGTACATGTGTGTGTGTGTGTGTGTGTGTGTGTGTGTGTGTGTCACTTCTACAATCATACCATAAAAGCAAGAAAAGGATCATATAAATGCAACTTTCTCGCCTACCATTCATCTCCTGTCTCCTCACCTTTTCTCCCCTCCCTCTGGAAGTCAACGTGACACCAGTCCCCATCGTTGACCTTCTTATTGCTGGCTTTGAGCTTGATGCTCCCGGAGCCCATGTCCATAAGCAGGTACAAGTAGCCGTCCAGCAACTCCATGGCGAAGTAGTCCGTTTTCAGCTCGCGCCCGTGCCGTTGCTCTTTGTTGCTCTGAGGTTTGCCGTGGCTGAAGAGAAGCAGGCCGCTGGGTTCCGTTGTCCGGAAGTCGAACGAGATGGAACTCGTCTTTTTGGTGTCCCAACGTGGGAGAGCGATGTATGACTCGGGTGTCTCGAAGGTCACAGGATCGAGCGCTGCTACATCCTCGCAGCGGAATACCAAGTCGCCATGGAGACTGATCTTTGGGTCACGTTCGATGGCCAGCCGTGAGAGTTCCAGCTTAAAGTCATTGTTCTTGTATACAACCTGTAGGGGGTGTTAAACAAAAAAACTGGCGTAATTAGGGAGTGCATTTAGTTCAATAGTATTTAGAGTGCATAATAGGCAGTTTAAAGGTATTACGTACTTGGTTAGTACCTGTAGATTTGAGGCATTGGACCCAATAGAGGTTTTTCCCCAGAGAAATTGCATCAAAAATGGAGTACTTCTTTATATTCTTTTTTTTTATTATTTTATTTGAGACATACTAAAGAAAACTGTCAAGATCTATAAAAAGAAACTGGATTTTGTTGATGTAGGAAATTATGGTTCTAAGCTATTCACTCACTCTCACCTGTACAAGGTCATGGGAACCCTGGGGGACTCTGGGCAGGGTACACCTTCAATGGGTTGCCAATCCATTGCAGGGCACACAAACACACACACTCTCTGAATTTGGAAACACCAATTAGCCGTGCATGTTTTTGGACTGTGGGAGGAAACCGGAGTACCCAGAGGAAACCCACCAAGCACTGGGAGAACATGCAAACTCCATGCACACACTCCTGAGGTGGGATTTCGAACCCTCGACCCTGGAGGGGAAAAGCCACTTGGCTAATCACTAAGCCACTGTGCGACACTGTGAAAGATGGACGTTCTGATCAACCCTCGAGTGCTGAGATGTACAGTGCATTTGGGTTGGAGCCTCTCTCTTACTCAATTGTAAGCCACTTTGGATAAAAGTGAATCACAAACAGATCATTAGATCATAGTGAACCGCTGATTTATGGCTGCTGCAGATGGAAAGTCCTAAATGTAATTATATGATATGGGCGGCGCAGCATGGAACAGTGACTTTATTGAAATTTTATTGTTGATTATTATTCCATATTAAAAAAAAAAAAAAGAAAAAGAAAATAAATTTTAGGACCAGACACATCATAAGAGTTTCATTTTTTTTCCCAAAGTCATGCACAAAGTTATTGCTGTCATAAAAAAAAAAAAAAAAAAAACTCTTAATAATCCTCATAGGCCTTAACTGTAAATAATACCTAATTATAATTCAACGCTTGAAGGGGGCCATTTATATTGGAGCGACAACGGCTTGCTTCAGTGGGAATTCTTGTTTGCATAAGCAAGTCTTTCAAAATGATGATAAGAAGCAAAGACAGAAGCCATCCATGCATGAGCATAAACAGAATCCTTAAAACTTCTAAAAACTTTGAATTGTCTACGTCAGTGCTGCTGGACTAGTTTAGTCGGTTTGCTCGCACAAACAACAGGAATAGGAAATCCAGTCTTTGATGCATTAAGCATTCCTTATTTTATCATCATCTTTTCTTGGAAGTAGCCTGATGCATATAATGAAGGTTCATAATTAGCCAAATCAGTTGCATTATCGCACAGCAAACATTAAACAACTAAACTAAACAAACATAATCTGTACACCTGGTCCAGCTGGCTAGGGCATTAGGAACGGGCTCAGTGTAATCATCTCCCTCTATTGTTTTCTGTACTGGTGGAGGATGGGGATTTCTCTAGAGTACAGCTGCAATGGACTTATCGAAATTCCATAGAGCCGCATGACACGTACGAAGAATGCAAAAGAGTGTAAATACATTATCCAGAATTAACATTTAATACCTGTTCTCACCGGGGTATACAGTATACAAATAACAAGCTCAATACTGGTTTGTAGAATTTGTGCCATGAATTTTGCACTGGGAATCGCATCCTAGTGATCCAAGTGGTGAGAAAAGTAGAGAAAAAGTAGAGATTCTCTGGGGCAAATACTGTTTAAGTAAAATTAGAGGTCCTCCATTTGTATGCGTACTTGAGAGAAAGTACAAAAGTAATCACCTTCAGTTTTGCTTATGTATCAAACATATACATTGCCACCTCTCATTTCTTCATATTAAATTAAATTGATAAAATAAAAGAAATGAGATAATTAACTGCATTTGGCAGATGCCCTTATCCAGAGTATTACTGTATATATTTATATTTTTATACATTTGAAGGTTAAGGGCCTTGCTGAAGGGCCAAACAATGGCAACATGGTGGGTGGGTTCGAACTTGGGCTCTTCCATGCCATAGTCCAATGCCTTAACTACTGAGTTACCCGTGCTCCAACAAATAATTCTTATTGGTTGTTTATGTGACAACTTCAGCAGCGACCTCATTTCCCCTCTTATCTGGTCCAACCACAGCATTCAGCATCACTAGTATACTAATCACCAGCCTGACCAGCTGTCATCATCTGCATCTGTTTCTCACTGGTTCATGCCTGATGTTAGATGCCACTGTGTGGCTTAACAAAAAAATAATAAATCCTATGAAACTGCTCAGATATGGAGACGAGGCTGAACATGAGAGCCGAAAAATTCCTTCAGGCTGGAGACCTATCAAGACTAGTGTTGGTAGATTCAACACTACATACTGTAGATTCAGGTTGTGTTACACGTTTTGCATGTACATATGCCTTCGACATCATCTTAAACTATTGAAATATTTATTAATAAGTCCCATTCAACTAGACTAAATACATATTGTGATGCCAGGTTGACATAAGTGGCATATTTTTGTTGATATTATTTTGGTTTATGACACCTTCTCTGCTGGATGATGTTGAAACACGATACCTGGTCAAGCTGGCCAATTAAAATAATATAATTGGCCTCAATTTGGCAGTGGAATCAGCAGTATTGCATAAGGGATTATACTGGGATTTCCAACCACCTGGCTTTAGAGACCTGCAGCACCATCAGCTAATTAATCAGATACTCCGACAACTGTTTTACCAGACCAAAGGAAATTACAGGGAACTCTAATGGTCTGGAGTTGATCTTGAATTCTGCAAACAACAGATAATACTCAATAATGGATCAAACTAACACCTCTTCCATCATGTGTAACTTCACTGTTAACCAAGAAATCAATCAAAGAGCACTATCTTCAAGAATGAATTGCACAACAACTAAAATCAAGAACTACTAATTAAAAGGAATAATGAGACACAGCCAAAATCAACCTAGACACAGAATACATGACTTCTCGTGCTACAGTTGGTTCTATTCTTGTGTCACTCCAACCACCGGCACTATTAATAAACCCGTGTGAAAGATGTGAACCCGAGCTGGCTGCTTAAACGCCACAATTCTGATTAATTAAACACAGTGTACTTGTGTAAACCGAGTCCATTTTGGCAGGGAGCGCATTTGTGTGGGCAGAGGCAAGGCGACACATACAAGTATGCAGCACCAGAGCCAATCGAAGAAATCAATTTTTAATTTGCGTGTCAAGATGGTGAATCTAGTTTAGCATCTGAACTCGAATTGGGTTTAAATTAAAACACACAAGCCGAATGATTGAACAGAAAGAAAGAAACGGCAGGCTGAACCTAGTGCCGCATGAGCACACCGTGGTAAAGATAATGGTGTGTAAAAAAAAAGGCATAACCAAATAGCAAACTGCAATAAATAAACAAGCCACATATGTAAACACATGTGTAGTTGGTCTCCAAACTTTCAACTTCCAATGAAAAATGGTAATAGCCAAAATTTACACCAATCAGTCATACAAGTCATACATTAAAACATTAAAACTACCTTGGTTTTGGGTTCCCCTAGTGCTACAGGGGCAAATCTAGCCTCTCAGGAGGTGAGCTGTGGAGCTGTGGTGTCTGGCACCAAGACATTGGCAGTGGATTTTTTGGGTGATGTGGGTCTTCTGTGGATTGTACTTGTTTGCCAGGAACATCCCATGGGTGCTCAATCAAATTGAGACCTTTGGAGTTTGCAGGCTGGGTTGGAGGTTGGCCTTTAGCTATTTGGCTGTTGGGCCCCATGAATGGCAGTGCACTGGTTGTTTTAGTGCCTTTCTATCATTGCTAGCATTCCCTTTTTTGCAATTTGTGCTCATTAGTGGTTCTATGGGATTGGCTGGATTTTGGTCTCGCAGGCAGGGGTGAGCCTTGGGTGCCGATGATCTTATCAACAGTTAGTAATTAATGTTGATCAGTTCATTTGCACTGGTGTTGTTATGTTATGGTTGATCTGTTTATTGTCAAAAGCCTCATATATGGTTTATACATTAAAGTTTGCATGTTAAGGTAAATGAGACGATGTATGCAAAGTGGTATGAAGTTTCAAGACTAGTTTTGTAACACACCTGGCAGCACAAGGTTGTACAGACAGTCACAGGGAACACTGACTTTCATAAGTCAGTGTGCCAAAAGACATTGTCCTATGCACATGAAACCATTGTTGTAAGATCATCTTTTGATGTGTATCAAACAATACATTTGAACTTAATCTGGAGTGGTTTGACACAGAATTGTTCAAGACAACCATTTGTATTGATCTCTTTACAAATCCAATAAAAAAAAAAAAAGAAATTTAAATGTTGACAAACGTACATCTTTAAGGCATCCCATGAAGTTGTTGCTGACTGGTGAACCCGGAAGGTCAGCGGTGTTGGGACTACCACCAATGTAGAAGAAATCATCAGAGCCCAGCATCGTATAGTCCTCCTGTGTGTAACCAGTGGTGGTCAAAATGCCATCCACTGATATGGTCACCTGTTATTGGGCACGGCCCATTAGAGAGAGAGAGAGACCCAGAGGAAGAGAAGGAAAGAGGAAATGGAGGAAAGGAAGAAGTTGCATTAAACAGTGGTCAGAACTTGAGTAGTTGTCAATCCTGTTTTTTTTTTTCTGCAATGATTGATTTGGTAATGCTCAGAGCAGTGGAGGTTTCTATAGAGTACAGCTGTGACGGCCCACTTTCCATAATCTGACTGTTCATTTGTATGACTAATTACATTTCTGTAAAACTTCACTTGATAATAGACTGTATGGGGCTGCATGACACCAACATAAAACTTTCATAACAATCACATACATATTTGTTAGGGTTTATTTCAATCAGGGTCAAGACTGATGTTGTCATATGTAATACCAGAATAAATTTTTAAAAAGTCATCTCTGTTTCGTCACTTTCTAGCGATGTGACATTATGGCTATGCTATGACACTGAGTACCAATAGCAGACAAAAAAGGAAAGCTGGAACAACCTTATGTGCCTTGACCTAAGTGTTATGTCAATAGTCTCAACCCTCAAGGAGGTAAAATTATTGTCAGGTGATTCGTATTGGCATAAACGTAAAGGTCTGTCAGCATTTATCAGAGTTAACATGAGAAGTGCAGCCTTATTCTCTAGCTTTAGGTAGAAACTGTTATTTACAACTAACTGTAACCCTTTCCATGAAGATCGCATCTATAATGACTTATAACCTGTTATAAGGCATACACGTTCTTACAACTATTTAAGTAAAGGCATTACACATTATACCCATTTATAAATGCAGTTATATTTGTTAAGATAATTAATAACAAGCATTATTTATAACCTTTCAATGCCAAAATACAATCATTTATAAATATACAATATAATAGCATGGTAAAAATGTATTTGTTGGTGGTTTTACATATGGCCTCAAAGATAGTGTTAAAGATGTCAGGCCAAACAAAGTTGTAAATTTATAAAGTTTTGTGGTATGTTCTAAAATGCTATAGTATTATCAAGTTCTGCAGTATTATTATAAAGCGCTGCATTATCTTGTAAGTTGTAAAGTTACACAGTATGTGGTAAGTTGTAAAGTTTTGCAGTAGGTTGTAAGTTATAAAGTTATGCATCATGTTGTAAGTTGTAAAGTTTTGCAGTATGTTGTAAGTTTTAAAGTCACACAGTATGTTCTAAGTTCAAACTGTATTATGCTATAAGATGTAAAGTTACACAGTATGTGGTAAGTTGTAAAGTTTTGCAGTAGGTAGTAAGTTATAAAGTTATGCATCATGTTGTAAGTTGTAAAGTTTTGCAGTAGGTTGTAAGTTATAAAGTTATGCATCATGTTGTAAGTTGTAAAGTTATGCATCATGTTGTAAGTTGTAAAGTTTTGCAGTATGTTGTAAGTTTTAAAGTCACACAGTATGTTCTAA
>JAQMYL010000013.1:13243339-13261273 GCA_030014365.1 Clarias pachynema | reverse complement strand
CATTTTATCCGGGCTTGGGACCGGCACTGCATCCAGTGGCTGGGGGGTTTGGGCACTGGCTGGGAATCGAACCCGGGTCTTCCACATGGCAGGCAAAACACCTACCACTGAGCCACCAGTGCCCATAAGAATATATAAAAGCCTAAAGTCTATTAAACTAATATAATGATTCATAAAACAAAAACACTGCACTAAGCTAGCATCCACCCATCCATCCATCCATCCATCCATCTAGGAACCTCTGGGGCTGTGGAGGCCAATGGTGACCATTCTATTTTTTTAACATTCAAACGCTCATTCACACACTACGAACAAATATGGGAATGCCAATTAGCCTAGACCCCGAAGCAGGAATTAAACCCGGACGCTGGAGACACAAGGTGACAAGCCTAGCCACTAAGCCACCTTGTAAACTAGAGCAGGAATGTATAAAGCCTAAAGTCTATTGGAGGCCATTGGTGACCACTGTATATATTCCCATTTTTCATTCCTATTCACACGAGCAATTTGTGAAAGCCAATTAGCCTAATCTGCATGTCTTTGAACTGCGGAAGGAAACCGGAGAACCCGGAGGAAACCCATCAAGCACGAGGAGAACATGCAAACTCCATGCATACAGACCCCGAGACTGGAATAAGCCATTTATATTATACTTAAAATGGATAATATTGTGTAAACATAAGTATTTTTTGAACGTGGCTTAACTAATCAAATCAGTGGCCCGGAACTAAGCTTTGTTTGAAATGTTATTCAGTCACTTAATGTGTTCTCAATGTTATTCTAACTTACAGGAAATCCAATTAAGTCATGTAACCTGCGCCGCATACTAAAAGCTCGACGTCGCTACAGTATGACATGACAATCTTAAGATAATAAATACGAATCCAAGATCATACGGGGGGGAGAAATAATCAGCAAGGATAGATGTGATGTTTATACACACAGACAGCAAGCGCAAAACCCCGACTTAAAACATGCGGACGGTGGCGGACGCATCGTCTCTTCATGCATATTCATTAAACACAGGAGGAGGCGAAATGAAAGAGTAGTGATGCACCTGCAACTGTACACAGATTGTGAATATTCAGTATGCTCCACAGACATTCGCACACACATACACATCCATTTGTGACATTTCGGTGATGATGAGAAACATCTGCTGGGTGCCTTTTGCTTTCTTCAATCTCTCTCTCTCTCTCTCTCTCTCTGACCCTCTCATTTCCTTTCCTCATGGCGGATGTGACTTGCCTTCCACACACTTTTTTTTCGTTTTTTTCCCCCATCGTAATGACTCTCTTCCTCTCCTCATCCCTCTTTCAGATTGTAGAAATTAGAGCCCTGAGCCTCTACTTACAGCCCTCCTGTGACAAAAGAGAGAGAGAGAGAGAGAGAGAGAGAGAGCGACAGCGGCCATCTGGAGCCACACACAGCGCACATGCAGCCACAAAATGGAGGACACGCTCTAAACGGACATGACCCGTGCATGGTCAGGTTGTGCCTCGACAGGGTTGTGGATTAGCTTTGATAAGGAGTAAGTGATAAAGGGAATAAACAAGTTGCTTGGGTTTTTTTTTATGCATATACAGAGGTTACTAGGAGGATGGTTATGAACAACTGTTAGGATTAAATATGAGTATTTGGATAGAAGACTTAGATAGATGTCATGTCCGAAAAATGCTTAGTGCTATAATTCTGTTTTTTTTTTTTTAACGTATTGTATTATACAGTACAGTACAGTATATTGTACAAAAATGATTTCATATGTATTAGTCTGGACATTTCATTTCATGTTCCATATTAGTCTAATAAACTTGTGGAAAAACATTAACAAAACCGAGTATTCTTATAAAAAGAGAGAAAAAAGGACATCCACACAAATGTACTCAATATACTGTACTGTATATCAGCAGACTGATAAGGAGAGTGCGGAGCAAATTGAAGATTTATTTATTTATTACATTTTAATAAATTAACATTTTGTATTCAGGAATTATACAGCATGCATAGCATATCCTTTGCATAAGCGAATATAATAGCAAAATTAAGCTTAATTAAATTGCACTACTGTACAGTAGATAAAATTTTCTTTTTTTGCACCTAGCACAATCATAACACATACAGTACTGTGCATTTTGCTATATTAAATAAAATTTTTTAAAGTTTTTTTTTTTTTTTTTTAAATCATTCATTTAGTTTAAGAAATGGGAACAAATGTTTTACCCTGACAGGCTGCAAAGTGCCTAAAGATACAATAAAAAAATAAAAAAGCAGCAACCTCATTTCCCCTTTCATCCTTTCCAAACACTCATCACCAGTATACTAGGAGAAATATTTTTCAAGCATACATTAAAAATGCAAGAAAGTCAGGCTCTTTGGGAGCAAAATATGAAGAAATAAGGATTGGCTCAAAACTTTTGCACAGTACGTTATATAAAAAATCTTTTAAAAAAGGTAATTTTCTTCTGGACTAGAGGTATAAATATATAGAGTAAAAAATCATGTGGGCGTGGCGTGTCATCAACTAAAGTTTGGACTATAGACTTCTAGACATCTTAGCTGACATCTCCAACTCCTGAAGGAAGAAGAAAAAAATTAAGAAAAAAAGTGATCGGCCACAATTAAAACTAGACAACTACACGTTATAGAAATAGTTGCTTTGATTTGCAAAGTTCTCCCATCAGAGGAAATCTTGAAAAGTCCTTGTTTAAACTGGATGCAAACAGTTCTGTTTATAACGCTCAGCTAAAATCTCCCAAAATGTAACTGCCCATGATCGTAAAGATGATTAAAAATAAATAAATAAATAAAGGACAATATTTTGTACATAAAATGTACGAATACTGTCCCCGAAGCAGTAATGAAACCTAATATACAATTGTAAAATCTTTAAAAAAAAAAAAAAATCTGTAGCTACATATGCCTAGTATAAAACCTTCGAGATTATATTACAGAAACATGATCTCTCTCTCTCTCTCTCTCTCTCTCTCTCTTTAATTAGCATTTAATATTACAACACACACCCACACACGGAGACCATTAGCTGTATTTGCTTTCCAATTCCATGTTGTACTCATTTACACTAATAAACTCCGATATAATACAATTATGTGTTATGTAAAGAATAAAACACGATGCCGCATGCTGTTACGGGAAAGTAATCAATAAGGGAATTTTTTTTAAAACAAATTTTAGATTACATCTTTTTTTTATACCACATTTTTTAACACAAAGATTTTTTTCCTTTGTTTATTAAAGAATGAGTTGTAAATTATTTTTATCCATCAAAAATTATACTTATTTACATGTGGGATGCAGCGAAAAAACAAGATATTATTTGAAATTATTATTTAGTTATTACTTAGAGATTTCCAAAATGTTTCTTTAATTTTTCCGGCTGAAATACAACTCAGATCCTGCATTCTGGTTGCTTGAATTTCTTTCTGTTTCACTCCTTTGCCAAACATGCTGTTTTAGTGTCTGAAGCTATAAATGGACCCCCCCCCAAACACCCCTTTGGGTAAGTGAATTTTCCTAGCAAATCAGAATGCAGTTCCGACCAATCAGATTGGAGAAGTCAGCGGTACAGTGATATACTAACTGTAGGGCAGCGGTAGCTCAGGGGTTAAGGTTGGACTACCCCACTGCTACCAAGTTTCCCCTGTTGGGCCCTTGAGTAAGGCCCTTAACCCTCAACTGCTCAGATGTAGAATGAGACAAAAATGTAAGTCCTTTATTCAGACTGACTTACATTTTTATCTCAATGTACATCTGAGCAATTGTGGGTTAAGGGCCTTACTCAAGGGCCCAAATGCTGTAATGTTAATAATAAACTATAGTACAGTCCATGAAGAATTCCTTGCGTAAATGTGCTGATTTTACTACTTTAACCCACATGGACAAACATTTGTTTGCTGTATGTAATTTCTGATAAAACACGAAACTAGAATTATTAATTAATTAATTTATTTATTTATTTATTTATTTTACCAAAACAAAGACTCTTCACTTAATTATTCATACCTGACATTATGATGAATGCTAAACCGGTGGCATTATATAGTATGAGAGGATTAAACAAAATGCGATAGAAGCATACACCCAATTCTCTCCCTCTCTGATTCATCAGGGATTGCTGAGAGATGCAAAGCAAACAGAAATAAGAGAACAAAAACACCATTTCATCGTAGGTGAAATTTTCCATTTATATAAATTATTCAGTCGAAACTGACGTCATACTGTTTCGAGCATCCCAAAAAAAAAAAAAAAGATTTTTTTTCTCTCTCTCTTGGATAACCAATAATACAATAGAAGTGTTGTTTGTTTGATATGAAAGTACACATCTCACATATTTACAGTATTCGTTGCTAGGCTATTTACTAGTTTGATATTTGCTGCCGCTCAAATAAACTGGAGTACCGCTGGGCTAAAAGCCTCTACGGAAAAATCAATAGAAGACAATATGTACCAGCGGTGTGAACTTTTGTGTGGAGTTTTTGAGAATTGTTCAGTCTTAAATCTTTTATTGGCTCTCGTGTTGGTAGGACTAGATACAGTATACAGTCAGGTCCATAAGTATTTGGACAGTTAATGCAATTTTTTTTTTTTTTGTACACTGTAAATATTAGTCTGAAACGAAATAATCTAGATACAAACCCCTCCATCCTCAAAAGTTAACAGTCATAAATATCAGGACTATTTTTTTTATATTTGATCAATGACCGCCTAAAAATCTGGAAATCTGTCATGGAGGTGTTTTAGCAAGAAGGCCTTACTGCAGTCACCTTCAGCTGCTGCTTGTTTGTTGGTCTTTCTGCCTTGGGAGTGAAAAGCATGCTCTACTGAGTTGAAGTCAGGTGACTCACTTGCCCATTTAAGAACATTCCATTTATTTGCCTCTTGGGGTGTTTTCACCGGATGTTTTGGGTCATTATGCATCTGTATTGGGTACGTTCTGTCCTATAAGTTTTGCCTGAGGATTTGACTTAGGACTATAGCTCTATACACTCCTGGATGCATCCTTCTACTTCTTTCAGTAGTCACAACATCAAGAAACCTCACTGACATGCCCATGGCCTTAACACTGCCTCCACCATGTTTGACAGAGGATTGGGTGTGATTTGGATCATGAACCCTTTTTGTTCTTCCATGTACTCTTCTCTTCCAATCATCTTTGTACAAGTTAATATTGCATCAGGACTGCTCAGTGAATTCCATATCCTAAAGAATGAACCTAAAATAAATGTCATAGAAAATAAATGGGTGTATTTTCTAAATGTTTTCCTTAAATCCCTTAAATTTAAGCTGAAAATCTGCACTTTGATTACTTTATAGTTCATTTATAATAATAATAATAATAATAATAATAATAATAATAATAAATAATAATAATAATTAATAAGTTAATTATACATATAATACAAATAGAATCTATATAATACTGTTAGGTCCATAAATATTTAAATATTTAATATTTTAATAAAAATTTTTTTTACCTGTGTACATTATCCTAGTGGGTTTGAAATAATAAAATAATAATAATAATAATAATAATAATTATTATTATTATTATTATTATTATTATTATTATTATTATTATTTTTATTTTTTATTTTTTTATATATCAAACCCACTAGGATAATGTACACAGGTAAAAATAAAAATAAAAATAAAAATATTAAAATATTAAAATTGTAAATATTTATGGACCTAACAGTATTATATAGATTCTATTTGTATATATATATATAATTAACTTATTAATTATTATTATTATTATTATTTTTAAGTTAATTATATATAGAATACAAATAGAATCTATATAATACTGTTAGGTCCATAAATATTTAAATTTTTAATATTTTAATATATATATTTTTTTTTACCTGTGTACATTATCCTAGTGGGTTTGATATAAAAAAAATTAATAATAAAAATAATAATTATTATTATTATTATTATTATTATTTTTAATTTTTATTTTTAAACTTATTAATTTATATTATAACTGTATTATATACTATATATTAAAATGAAATCATAATATAAATATAGTTATGTTTTGGTATTACTTTAACTAGCATATCTTTTCACCTATTTTTGGGGTTCCCATGTTTAGTATTGAATTTATTTGTCATATCACAGTAATGGTTAATGCCTCATACAGTATGAAGGTTTTCTGTATGAGGCGTTACGGAGCATTTAAGATGCATGAAAATATGACGAGTGAACATTTACTGCTTATGTGACCAGATGTTAAAAACCTATAATAAGCAATCGATGGATTATAATAACTACTAAGTCAAAAAGCAGTTTGAATGCACCATGTCTCATTTCTTTTCCTTAGTGACGGCCTGTATAGGAGACAAAGGACACGCGGATGATTGCTGACACCTCTGTCCTTTGTAACATGTATGCATATTATGACACACACACTCGCACGCGCACAATAACATGACATCATATTGTATGTGACTTTCAACTCAAACTGGTGTTATGATCCTTTTAACCACAAAGGGGAGCTCTTGCTCTGTCTGAAGCCATACAGATAGAAGGATATTTTTTATATATATATCCTTTATTATTTATTTTCCTCCTCCTTTTCCAAGCATTCCCTTACTCTGTTCTGCTTCCTGCCAAATTCACACACTAGCACACCCACTCGCAAAATTATATGAGAACACACACACAGTGGTGGCTGCGTTGACAGCTTTTTGAGAACAGTTCAGAGCGATTTGTTGATTTGGAAATTCACCCATGTGTTTGTCACGCTTGTTCATTCTATAAAGATAGAAATGTCAGAGAAGCAATATTTCTAGCACGTTTGAGATTCGCTAGTCACACTAGTCACAAACACACAGACGCACAACCGCACATACAGTACACACATCCCGTTCTCCATCCCATGCATAGGGAAACACCATTCTAACACAGTGTACATAAAAAGTCTTTAAAACCAGTGAGGTGTCTAATGAATCGTTTGTCGAGTCCTAAGGTGTAATCTTGCCTGACTGTTCTGAGTTACTTAACTCATCTTGGACTTACACACTCGTATGAGTTAAAGCCAGAATCTAAATCATAAACTCTGAACTGAGTCAGAGTCGAGTTTAAACAAAATTAAACAAAAAGTCGATGCCACGAATCATATGCTTTGAAGTCAGATTTAAGTTGCAAATAACAGGCTTTGAAGTCAGACGCTTGTCACAAAGCATAAGCATTAAAGCAAGTCTAGTGATGAGGCAGGGATTTCAAGGCAGAGTAAAATCATAAATCATAAGCTTTAAAGTCAGACTAAAGTGATGAATCATAAGCTTTGTATTCAGACCAAAGCGATGAATCATAAGCTTTTAAAATAGAGCCAAGTCACAGATCTAAGGCTCTTAAGTCAGAGTCAAGGTATGAATCATTACACATTTACATTCAGAGTCAAGTCACTGATCGGAAGCTTTGAAGTCAGAGTCAGGTTGCTTTGATGTCAGAGTTGAGCCACAAATAACAGGCTTTGATGTTAAACGTGTGTCACAGGACAAATGTTTTGGAAGGAAAAGTCAAGTTAAGAATCAAAAGCTTTTAAGGCAGGATCAAATTATAAATCATAAGCACTGAAATCAGATTCAAGTGATGAATCATAAGCGTTACAATCAGAGTCATACAGTCATAATTTAATGATTTGATATCGGAGTTGAGTAACAAACTATAATCCTTAAAGTCAGACTTAAGTCACAAATTATGTGCTTTGGAATCATAAATCATTTTAACGTAATTTTAGATTTAACATCAGGAGTCATGTCAGAAATCAGGTCACAAATAATCTTCTTTAAAGTCAAGTCTTTCGAGGCAAGGACATACTGTAACCTTTCAATCCAAAGTCAAATGCATTCATTTATTCATTTATGCATTCATCTTCTATGCTGCTTGTCCTACTGTATAAAAGATTTAACTCAATAAACCTCTGGCACAAGGGGCGGTACACCCTGGACAGGGTGCCAATCCAACACAAGGCACACATGCACACACCACACACTACAGGGCAATTTGGGAACACCAATGAACTTGATCTACATGTCATGTGTGAGGAACCCAACAAGCACGGGGAGAACATGCAAACTCCATGCACACAGATTCGAAGTGGGAATCAAACCCTCTACCCTGGAGAGGTGTGAGGCTACAGTGCTAACCACTAAGCCACCGCTTGCCAAAGTCAAATAATGACTCAAAAACTCAAACGTCAGCATCGAGTCACAAATCGAATGATTAGTTGTCGGACTGGAGTCCTAAGCCTTGAAGTCGGATTGGAGTCGTTATTCAAGGTCAAACCATCATTTTTGAGTCAAGTCAAGCTTTGTTCTCTGAGTTGAGTCCCAACTCCTATGCTTTTAAAGTCAGTCAGGTTACAAATAACCTTTAAAGCCAGATGTGTGTCACAGAAAATTGATTGATCATGACTATTAATAAGATAATTAGATTAGATTTAAAGGCAAGCTCAAGTGATGAATCACTAGTTTTAAAAAAAATCAGACTAAAGTCGCAAATCATACGTTTTGGAGCTAGGGATGAATCAGAGTCAATTCAAAGAAGCAAGCATTGAAGTCAGAGTTGAATCACAAATGTAGGCTTTGAAGATTAGTTGAAGCATGACTTCTTTAAACTTAAGCTTTGAACTCAAAGTACAAGTTCCAAATTCAGAGTCAAGTCAAGAGTCATTAACTTTGCAATCAAAGTCAAGTAACGAATCAGAACCTTTGAAGTCAGAGTCGAGACATGAATCACAGGTTTGTAAATGTGTTAATCATAAATCATTAATAATTTAATTCGCTATTTTAGATTTAGATTTAAAGCTTACTCTATGAATGGGTTTCTGTCACATGGAACCGAAATCGGTCTAACTACTGTAAGTCCATGCTCCATAAGTGCCTTTGTGAGGTGTCCATGTGAGAGTGTGCATCTGTTCACGCATTTGTGTGTGTTTTCTTCGTTTATGTGTTTTTGTAGGTAGAATTACTCTTGGCCACAAATTTAAAGCATGTTGGATTCAAAAACTCATTAAGCCAGTTTCACTCCAGTGAACAAACAAGGACTGGTGGCAAACGCCTCTGACCCCTGCTGTGTGTGTCTGTGTGCATGTGTGTGTGTGTGTGTGTGTGTGTGTGTGTGTGTGTGTGCACTCTTGTTTGAGCGATTAAAAGAGATAACAGAACCCAGGCATACTCTCTCGGCAGTGCTGCTGTCATGCTGCCACGGCCATGCTGTGATGTTTCTGCTGCAACAGGAAGCAGTGGGGGAACGTTCCCGAGATTAGGGTCATTAGCTGAACAACAGCTTCCTCTCCAAAAACTCTGACTTCAGAGTTTACTCATCCTTCTGCCCTTTTTAATTTGTAGCTACACACACTTCTCTTTGTTTAAATGAATATAAAGACTCAGAGACGCATTCAGAGCGACTACACAGCTACGTTTCATCTGAGGTTGCCAAAATCTCCCAGGTCCGTGTTGGTAATTGGTCTCCTGGAAGTGACTTCCAAATTTGTTTAGTGCCATGTTTTACTCCAAGTTCTGTCTGTGCAGTGAGTGGGCACCATTGTTTGTATTATTAGTGCCATGATAAACAACCTTAAAAACATTGTACAACCCAACAACGTTAAAACCACTGTCAAGTGTACTCAACAACACCGAGCATCAACATTACGAACACCCAAGGCTCACCCATGCCTGCTGGAGCCGTAGACCAACTCTGCTTGCAAATTTCCCAGATCCGTATCTGATCAGACAACCATGGGATGCCCTGGAAAAGGAGTCCAATCCACAGAGGCCCCACCATGCAACCTACAGTACAGCACCCAAAGGACCTACCACTGACGTCCTGGTTCCAGTCACCACGGCACACCCCCAGAACACCTTCTGGCACAAGGGGAACCCAAATCCTGGGTTTTAATGGTATAGCTTATCTACGTATTGTTTTAAGGGTTGCCCAGTCTGCATGACAAAAGCAGCTAAATAATCAGTATAATAGAGTTCCAAACCCCAGCCAAAACCAAAACTCAAATGTCCTATCCATACTGTTTTTACATTTCAACACCAGTAACTATCACTGCACCAAATATTGCATCAAATGCATCAATATTAAACATCTTAATACACCAGATCCTTAATTACATCTTTTACAAAGGGCCAAACATAGTCACAGAGTATACACAGAATACATACTGATTAATTCATGAGTATTTGCTTACATTTCTCGAATGCAAACAGTATAGCCAACATTTTGTGGAAGCCAGCCATCACATCCCTAATGAACATCTCATTGCAGATTTAGTTACCCCCTTTGCTTTGATATCACTATGGGGCAAACTATGGCCTGTGGGTCACAGATGGCCAGTTAGGCTGTTTAATCTTTCACCATTTTCCTGCAAAACCTGGCAGATTCCACTAGATGGCTCACTCCAGACATTACTGATCTATGCCAAAGGTAGTGTAGGTCTACCTTCTCTACACACAGATATCCATTCTTCATGCTTGCCATTGAATTAACCCCTACTTTAACAATGAATAAACCAAAGAAAAGAGAGGATTGAAAGCCATTTTTAAAATATGTTTTATTTTTAAAAATATTTTTATCAATAGCCCGATCAAAGGCCGTATGTCTTATTTGCCAAGAAACCGTTTCAGCTTTCAAAGAATACAATATCTATCTCCACTTTTCCACCAAGCATGCCAACCACACTCGCAACCAGTCAACGCAAGAAAGGATAGCTTTCGATTTACAACAGTCACAGCTATTTTTTCCCCCTGAACTACTATACAGGAGTCAAGCACCAAGCCTTTCTCTGCAGAGGAAAGGGGATTCTCTGATTTTGAAAAAAATTGAGAAGTCTCTTTAGCTGGTGTCATGTCCCCTGTGACTGGACTCTGTAACAGCATTACAGGAGCTGCAATTGGAACTAAAAGATCTTGTGACTCTGTCTTAAAGGAGAAGTTTAACTCCCTGAAACTGTACACGTTTTATGCTTCACTAGACCAAACATCTGGAAGATGAACTGCATTCCGCAGATCAAAGTTAACTGACGAATACCTGAGATCTGTCCTGATCTTCTACAACTAAACTGACACCAAACTTTGATACACTGGCAAGAAAGGGTGATCATTCCACAAAATCTGAATATTAAGTGTCACTTGTAATTTATTTGGGGTGTCGTTAAATCTTCACCCCAACCCCCAACATTCGCCCAGCCCTTCGCTCAAATGTGAAACCCAGTGCAGACCTTGAGTTAAACAGTTTGCCCACCCCCTATTTTAACAACCTCCACTCTTCTGAGAAGACTTTGCACTAGATGTTAGAGTATAGCTGTGGGGATTCAGCCACAAGTACATTAGTGAGCTCAGGCCTCTTCCAGTTCTACCCCCACATTTGGCAAATTTGGGCTCCATGGAGTTTGATTTATTGCTACAGCACAGAAAGACCTTCCACACAATTGTATGCATTCTGCTATCCCAGGACGGCTGGGATATAGACATGAGGTCAACTAACTTCTGCCTATATAGTATATACTTCTGATGGCACGGAAACGTAGTGGTTAACACTGTCGCCTTGCACCTCCTGGGTCCGGGTTCCCAGGTTTCCTCCTTGGGATCTGTGTGCATGGAGTTTGCATGTTCTCCATGTACTTGGTGGGTTTCCTCCAGGTACTCTGGTTTCCTCCCACAGTACAAAGACATGCAGATTGTGTAAAGCTGCTTTGCGACAATGACAATTGTTAAAAGTGCTATACAAATAACATTGAATTAAATTTAATTGAATAGATTCAATAGGCTAATTACAGTAGTGTTCCAACATTGCCCAAAGTGTGTGAATGCACGTGAGTATACAGTATGTGTGTGTGCCCTGTGATGGATTGGTCCAGGGTGTACCTCGCCTCATGTCCTAAGTCTCCCGGGATAAGCTTCAGGTCCCCCGCAATCCTGGTTACAGGATAAAGCGATATAGCCGATGAGTGAGTGGGTGTATACTTTTGCAAGTTTCTTACAATAACATATTTTTCTCAAAGAATTCCAATGTCCCCCACAGTTACATCCTATCACTTTATACCAGTTAATTTCTTCATTTTCATAAGCTAGCTAATAAAGTCCTTGTTATCTTTTCCAGAAGGCACACTTTAATAATGTCAAACTCTCTTCTTTTCTATTGCCGCTTCTTTGTTTTTTTCCGTGCGATTTGTCATAATTCAGCTGCCGTATAATAAAAAAACAGAAAAAAGCAGAGTAAATGTAATCATGTTTGGACAAAAGATTTATTATTTTTTTTCTCCTTTCGACTCTCTCGCTCTCTCTGTTGTTTTCTCCCTGCGCCTTTTTTCGCAATAGCAAACAATTACAATGGCTATTATTAGGGCTGACAAGCCATTCATTCCAATTACAATTACCAAAACAGGCCAATGCACGAAGCGTGAGCAAGCCAATCACTGGTGAAATTGACTGCATCTCTCTGCTGTTATCTACGACCGCCAATTGGCAAACGGGTAACTATCTTCTATTCACTGTGAGTATCCGTGTGCTTATGTGTGTGTTTCACATTCTAGGCATGTGGGCTTGCTCAACCCATTTATTAAAGTTGAATGAAAGTCTGACGCTGCATCCTGACTTTGAGACTTGATTACTTTTTTACCCCTCATGAGATTTTTCATGCTTTTTTTTGCTGCTCGAAGATCTCAGCATCATATCTCATCAAATTAAGAACTCGACTTCTAATACACATCATGTTCCAGGGTGGAGGTTCTACAGAGGTCTCTGTTCTCCACTAATATGAGAAAGTCATTCTTCTGCTCAAATATTTCAAATACGTCCCTTTGATAAGCCTGAGGGCGTTACTACACTTCCTCATCTTCTGGTGATTCACCAGGCATTTTTAAACCTTTACACTTTTTTTTTTTTTTTTTTTTGCATGCTATTGGCAGCTCCCAGCTAGCGTTCTCTGCCAAGTCAGAGGTACACTGCACTATGACTGGACTGCTTCAGTGAGAAAGGGCGCTTTATTCTGATCATTCGAATTCTAATCATGTGGACAGTCGGGTTTTTCTTTCCTACTTCTGAGTAAGAATTAATAATTGACATTCTGCAAAACGATCAAGAGTGAAATTAGGATACTGTGCTTTTAAAATGTAATGGAATAAAATACAGAAGGAAGAGGTCTCCATTAATCCTGATTTGCTTGTTTGTTTGTATTTGATTCATCCATCCATTCATCCATCCTGATTTTTATATGTTTCTTTGTCAATTCATGTTTGTGTTATTTGCTTCCTTTTCTTTTCTTATTTTCCTTCTTGCTCCCCCCCCCACCCCTCTTGTTCTTTCTTTCTCCCCAACTTTCTTTCTTTTTCTTGTTTCTTTGCTCATTGTTGTCTGTTTATTTCTTACTTACTTTTTTATAATTTTCTTTATCATTTCTTGTTTGTTGCTTACTTTCCTTCATTCATCTGTCCTCATTTCCTTCCTTCTTTGCTTTCTTCCTTTGATCTCTGTAATCTCATTTTTTCCTTCTTTCCTTCCTCTTATTGTGTTGTTACTTCACTCATTACATTGTTTGCATCTCTTCCTTTTTTTTGTTCATTGATTTGTCTGTTCTCATTTCCTTTTCTTTTTTCTTATTCATTCTTTCTTTATTTTTTGCTCGGTAATTCATTCGTTTCTTTGTGTTTTAATTACACTTTATGCATCTGTTGCTTAATTATTTATGCATTCTTTTTGCGTTTGTTCATTTCTCAATTGTGTTCTTTTTTTCGTTCGTGTTCACTTATTTATTTGTGTTCTCTTGTTCCTTCCTTCCTTCAAACTTTCTTTTTCCTGTTCTTACTTCCGTGTCATTGTTCATTCATTTATTTATTTGTCTTGTCATTTACCTCTTTCTTTCTTCATTCATTTATTCATCACTGTGTTCCTATTAAATGTTTTAATAAGAAGAACTCGTCCCCGAATGTGCATTTCCTTTAGTCTTCCTAACAGGTCCGTAGTCGATCATTTTCAGCATTTTGTTTTTACAACGCATAATGTGTGCATTGGGCATTGTAAAATGTACAATATGTGCCTAAAAACAAAGCATGCTTAAAAGGCATCCCCACACACAGGTCACCAGATTAGCTACAGCTTTGAAATATGAAAAACTAATTTCAGACTTTTTATTTGATTTTTTTTGTTGAGTGCAGCTGCATCAAATCGTACTTTTAGGTAGGAAAAAAAGAAAAAAAAAACTGTGCTAACTTAAATTTACTGTTGGTAATAAGTGCAACTGAAGGTTAAATCCAAGTGCTTTTTGCAGTGCGACGTTAATTTGAGTATACAGTACGACCATTTCCAAAAGTTTTAATACTTTTTTTTCTTTTTTTTTGTAAAACCATAATAAAAATCATCAGGTCTTAGTATTAGGCAAATACAACCTCAAATGAACAACAAATAACTTTTTACATAGTGCCATTATTCTTTAACAATTTATTTATTTTACAACAAAAATAAAGAGCTGAAAAAAAACATGAGCAATCGTTTCCTGTATGACTTCATCAGTCTCTCACATCATTTTGGTCCATTTTTCATTTCTTCAGATAATTGAGTTTTTTTGGGGGGCAATCACTTATGCACAGCTCTCTTAAGGTCCCGCCACAGCATTATAATTGGGTTGAGGTCTGGACTTTGATTAGGCCATTCCAGAGCCTTGATTCTTTTATTTTTCTTAGCCATTCTAATGTATATTTACTGGTATGTTTCAAATCATTATCCTGTTACATGACCCAAGCTTCAGCTCTTGAAAAGATGGCCTCACATATGCCTTTAGAATACTCTGTTATACAGAGGGTATATGATCGACTCAGTAACTGCACAGTGCGCAGGGTCTTTGGCTACAAAAACAAACCCAGATCATCAACCCTCCACCGCCATGCTTGACAGTAAATATGAGGTGCTTCTGCTGAAATGCAGAAAAAAACTCCACTTTGGTCACATCTGTCCACAGGACGTTGTTCCAGAAGTCTTGTGGTTTGTCCAGATGCAGTTTTGTAAACTTAAGTCGTGCTTCCTTCTTCTTTTTAGACAGAAAAGGCTTTATCCTGGCAACCCTTTTAAACAAACTGTACTTGTTCAGTCTTCTTCTAATTGTGCTGTCATGGTTTTATAACCATTTCCAGATTGATGTGCAGCAACACTTGCTATTCGAAGACCAGTGCTTAAGTCTTCGTCTCTTGCAATCTTGTTAACACACAATTAGGTGTTTAGAATTAGGTTTTATAGAGGTCTGCACACCTGCTAATGATCAATTAATCAAGGGCCAATGTCAGCTGCGTCTTATTGTATATGTGTTATTGTTCATCAGATGCTGTATTTGCCTAATATTAAGACCCGCTACGATCAGATGATTTTTATCAAAACATAAAAACACACAGAATTATAAGAGTGAGTACTAACTTTTAAACATGACTGCAACCAAGTTATCTGACACGAATTTATACTGTAAGTGATTCTAAAATGATAGCATGAAATAAGTGAATATAATAAAGAGGTTTTTTTTCTCTCTTAGTGCACTAACTGTGAACATAAAGAGAGCTTTGAGTACTTAAAAATGCAAGGTTAAGAGTGTTCGGCATGAATAGTTGAGAATGTAAAAAACAAGCATCAAACAAACCAAAAAGGATATATACTGGGATTCATAGGATTCATAACTGTGGACTGGTGATGAATAGTTTTAGGTTACTCTTAAGTATAAAGTTTATGCCCAGGTATTACTCAAACATCTCTGTAGCCCTATTAAAAAATCGCTCTATATATATATATAAATAATTACTCATGTCCACATGGGTGGAGCCTCAGAGGATTTTATTATGAAGCCTTATCATGGCGGTAGATCTGTCAAAGTATCAATCTTTGATTTTCATCGAGCACTAAATTAGAGGCATGAGTCTTTAAGCGTTTTCAATGAAACATATTGAGGGTCCTGAGACGATCTCTGAGCATGGATTGTTACTGAATAAACGCGTGGGCCGCACTGTGGAAGCAGACAGACTCGACACAGCACTATACAATTATCAATATTAACATGAACTAACCAAATCGTGACTTCCTGGTGGTCTATCTTGTAAAGTTTAGTAATAATCAGCTTATGAAGGTCTTATCGGAAGGAGCCGTGACGGGATCTCTTACCTGCCGCAGGTTTCGCGTGACCTTGACGTCGTGCCAGGTGTTGTCGTTGAACTTGCCGTTGACGGGTTCGACGAGCGCCTCGAAGGCGCCGGAGCCGAGGTTGATGACGAGCCAGACGGCGCCACTTTTCAGCGACAGGTTCACGTAATCGGCAGATTTGCCCGTGTGGAGCATGAGGCCGTTCCGCTGCAGGGTTCGGAAGGACAGCGTGATCTCGTCCGTGCTGCTCTGAATGGGGGTCATGGACAGGTCATAGCAGAAAAACTCATTTCCTTTGAACGTTGCCACCGATTCTTCTTTACCTGCTGGAAGACAGAACAAAAACATATTTTCAGCTTATTTTGTACAGAATTCAAGGCGAAATTTGGTGTTCCATGTCGCTTTGCTGGATTTTTAGTTACTGCCATTTGTTAGTCAGAAACATGGTGGACTTCAGCTTTCAGCAGGAAATTTCACACAATTAGCATTGTGCCATCATAGCACATTTTGATGATATCTACCTGTGCTTTGCTTAATTGTTTTATTTATGTTAAAAGAAATGGCCACTGAATGTAATTTCTGCAAAAGTGCTTGGACCCAGCACTCAATCATGAGGGCCGAGTCCAAGCACTTAATGCTGTTTGTTGGTTTTACAATTTTACAGCAGTTAATCTCATATCTCATCGCGAAATGTAGCAATAGATTTGATAAAAATTTAATAAACAACACACACACACACACACACACACACACACACACACCAATGTGCATCTATTTGTGTTCACAACCGAATTACACATGAGACCTTATTTACTAATATTATGCTCCTGTAAAATGCCAGGGAGCTTATGAGGTAGAAAAATCCCATCTTATTTTACGGTTCAAGCTGCAAAAAAAAACAAAAAAACAGAATTACTCAGCTGTACCGCCGGAGAGAAGGAGAAACCAAAAGATACGGAGAGACATAGAAAGAAAGAGAGTTAGAGAGAGAGTGAGCGAGTGAGAGGGTTGTTAACAGAAATCAGATTCGGTGGCAAAGCGTAAAGTCTAAGTGCTGATGTAAGGAGAACACGCTTCAGGGAAATGGTGCGAAGAAACAATTTGTATTAAGTAAAACTGATGTATTAAGCTCAAAAACTAAATTTCTAACTGTAAGCAACAAGCAGTGAATTGACTGCTGCTTGTAAGACAGAGGATCACAGAGGAGAGATGGCGATCACAAAGGAGAGACAGGATGGATGGATGGATGGATGGATGGTTGGACGGACAGACAGACAGACAGACAGATACTTTGTTATTATCATAAACTTTATAATGCCGGAATTACATTACAGTGCTTAACTGAGATGAACTATGTTGCAGTTACTGTATGTTACCAGACTTAAGGCAAGCGTATTAACAAAACGGAATCCCCCACTATAATAAAAAAGTTTATTCTCTCCAAGTCCTTAAAGGGGGGGAAATGGGCCTTTTATTTATTTGTTTGTTTATTTAACTACTACTACTACTAATAATAATAATAACTAAAATAATATTTACTTATTTACTTATTTACTTATTTACTGATTGATTGATTGATTGATTGATTGAGAGATGGGAAAGAATATATTCAGGTCAGCATGCAAACAGTCCTTGCTACACCATTTTAAAACTAACATTTTCACATTGGTTGTTTTTAAAAGTAGGATTTCTCTGTATGTATGTATGTAATATGTACACTACCGTTCAAAAGTTTTAGAACACTTTCTAACTCCATGATGGTTCCTGATTTTTATTTCTTTCTACA
>JAQMYL010000013.1:13224891-13238695 GCA_030014365.1 Clarias pachynema | reverse complement strand
TCATCCCTCCCCTCTGAGAGAGCTCGGCCAATCAGCTCTCTCTAGGCCTCTGGCTGTGAGAGGTAACAGCATCACCCAGGGTTCGAACCGGCGATCTCCGGATGATAGGGCGAGCACTTTACCACTGCACCACTCAGAGGCCCTTCAATTTCATAGTTTTACCCATTTTTGTGCTGGGGCGGACACGCCATGTTCAGAAAGTAAACGCCTTGCCAAATATTTGTTCCATCCTTTAAACAAACCACCTGATTCTAATTAGCACAATTCTTTAGCCGAAGCCAGGCTCAAACTAATTAGTGACCTCACCTGTTTTGTGCACATGGAGAACAGTAATGCATGGCAAATTTTTGTCTTGATTCTTTTGGCCACCACTGTACACAACCTAGCTGTGTGCCACTGCCTCTGGCTCGTACTAAGGGTGATAATTTTGCCACTGATAACCACATTCATTTTTCCCGTGATTGGATATTCAACGGATTTTAACACAGAATCAGAAAGCTTTTATGGCAGGTTTAAGGTCCAATTAGTATGCATTCTACAAAGCTGCAAAGTCTAAAAAGTTTATACATAGTTTCAAGGTTGAAACTTTTCCACTTTTTTCCACTGCAAAGAACTTTCAAGTGAAAATACACTAAAGTTTTCCAAAAGTATTCACTCGCCTTTATGGACCTTGCTTTGTGCACTGGTGTGCAGTCATGTTGGAACAGGAAGGGGCCGTCCCCAAACTGTTCCTACAAAGTTGGGAGCATGTAAATGTCCAAAATGTCTTGGTATGCTGAAGCATTAAGAATTCATTTCACTGGAAGTAAGGAGACGAAAAACAACCCCTCACCAGTTCCAATATGACTGCGCACCAGTGCACAAAGCAAGGTCCATAAAAACATGGATGAGCAAGTTTGGTGTGGAAGAACTTGACCTGAGTCCTGACCTCAACCCGATAGAACACCTTTGGGATGAATTAGAGCGGAGACCGCAAGCCAGGCCTTCTTTCCCAACATCAGTTTCTGACCTCACAAATGTGCTTTTTTGACCAGAAGAATGGTCAAAAATTGCCATAAGCACACTTCTAAACCTTGTTGAAAGCCTTCCCAGAAGAGTTGAAGCTGTTGTAGCTACAAAGGGCGTGGGGCCAATATCATATTAAACCCTATGGATTAAGAATTGGATGTCACTCAAGTTCATATGCATGTGAAGGCAGGAGAGCGAATATGTTAATGTATGTTGAATGCAGTTAAAATGTTCTAGGAATTTATTTCTTGAAAGCAGCAAAATTGTCTTAAATTGGAACAAGAAATTTTTGTTTAAAATTTTAGTAAACCCTGATCTGGCTTGTTGTAATTGAATTTTTTAGGAACTTTAGATAAATTTAACTAGATTCAAGAATATTTTACTTGTCCGACATAGTTTTTTGCAGTGTATAACATCGGACCAAAGATCATGAATAGGTGCAAATTTCGTAAGTTAGTTCGAACTAATTTCCAAGTTTCCCCTCATATAGACTTCTGTTTCCAGACTGGTGCTCAAGGGAACTCACTGGAAGATCACTGAGTTCAAATCCTGACCACATAATAATAATAATAATATATTCAGATTCAGATTATTCCTATCGCACAGACCAGAATGCAGCATTATTAACAACCTGAATGCAATGCCATTTTCAGAAAGGAGGTTCCTTTTGTGCAGAACGGTCACTTTCCGGTTCTGTTCATCTCATTCATTTTGAGTTTCTGTCTATCTTGATGCTTCCTGCAGTTCGTCATCTAGTCACAGAAAATATAAGCTTTCACCGTGTCTGAAACTGTGGCGGTGTCAAAGGAATTCAGAGAGCAATATTTTCTAACTTCATCTCAGTGATCTATTCAATATATAAGTTTGCCAGTGTCCTTTTTTTTTTTACGCCCAAAATGAAAACTTACTTTGTCTTTTTCAACTACACCTACAACACATACTGAAGCTGTGTGTTTACTTCGTAATCCAGAAAGTTTCTGAGATTTAAAAGACACATTAGGTAATGCATTTAAAAAGTGTTCACGTGTACAATAAAGCTCTCAAAGTTTGTTAATGTGGATAAACTAATTAGATAACATTAATAAACCTTATACAAGAGTAGTCTGATTGGATGAAAGACATTCCACGAGTGCTGATATAGAGCACAACAACACTGGGAAGTTTAACTATATGTATCACTCCGCGCCACAAATGTTCTAACAATCATTAATTACAATAATTTTCAGTGGCAGCATGGGTGAAAGTAGATCGGTACGGTCCGCACTACTGGAAAGAGGAGAGATCAGCTGCCTGCCAAAACCCACATTCAAACAGCAAGAAAACACATCTGATAACATTATTATCGCGGCTGAACCACCCATGTTATACCGTTCACAGCTAACGTGAACTACAGTACAAAGCTTCTAACACAAGGCTGAATCCCAAATCCCTCTCTAAAACCTAATCAAGGGCACTACTTGTACTTGGTGAGTGGAACAAGGGATTATGCTCCCTACAGTACATAGCTCACCAGATTTCCAATTTTTGGTTGCAAACCCAGAACCGCAGAAGTTAGCTGATGTACAAAATCTTGTAAGGTTCTAAGGATTATCCACAACCTCATGGTTTATTCTGCTTGCCTTTTGGATACATACTGTAGTACTGGTAAAAATTAAAAACAACTTTTACCCCCCGTTAATTACAGCTCTGCCAGTTGCGGTTTGTTAGTTCCGCCAGTCGCTGAAGGATACGTGTTGACGGAGCAAAATAACTGGTTAAATAAACAAAAAAATTGTAGTGTTGATAATAAAAAGTGTTTGTATAAAAGGTTGTGCTGATGTACTGAATATCAGCACTGCTGTGGTATCTCCAGCACTGTGGCTGCGCCCTTGTGCCCAAAAGTAATATTGCTTAAACATATTATGGATGTGACAAAAGGCCATCTGGGGGGGAAAAAAATCCATGTAGAAACATTTAGAAAATTGATTTATAAATTGCTGAAAAAGATAGTATCTCTGTTCATCTTTTCAATTAATTTCATAGTTTGATTCGAGTAATCCAGTCAATTATCACTTGCCACGGATCACGGCATATGCCAGCATTTTGTACAAACTACAAGAATAAAGCCAAATAATCCAATTGCTACAAGTTAATCACAAGCAAAACATGGAATTAATAGCAACAGACTGATAACATAACTGTTCTTCCTAATTGGTTTGCTTAGCCTCCACCCACTCTCATGCTCTGGCCATCATTTCTGTTTATCAGCCGTTTGAAAGGTGCCCCGTCATCATAAAGGGCCAGGAAAGGGCAGGAGGTTAGGTATAAAAGAAACAGTGCAGTGTTCTGAATAAATAGAGAGCTAATGAGGTGCGATAAACAGGAGTGAAATAAAACGAGAGAGAGAGAGAGAGAGAGAGAGAGAGATTCTGGTTTTCAATATGCAGTCAGTTGTAGATTAAATTTCAATATTTTCTCATTCATCGTCTATACCACTTTATCATTTTTAAAGGGTTGCAGGGGGCCTGGGGCCTATTTCAGGAGACTTGCATGTCATTGGACTGTGGTAGGAAACCGGAGAACCCAGAGGAAACCCACCAAGCACGGAGTGAACATGCAAAATCCATGCATTGTATTTTATGTAATTGTTCTAAGCTTTTTACATGAAATTTAGATTTACTCACAAATCCAGATTAATCCGTTCATGAATAATTCTATTTCTATTTAAGATGTGTTATTTTTTTATATTTATATAATAAGGAGCTGCATTTAACTCACCTCTATTAATTTATTCATTCATTCATTTATTCTTTTGCTAACCTCTCTAAAAACATACACCTCTAGTCTTAATACTGATCTTTTACCTTCTCTGATAATCAACAAATAAATAAAATAAATGAGACAGAGACAGGCAAGAGAGTTTTTTATGCTTTTTTTTTTTGCATATGTGATTTTTTTGCATATGTGATTCTTGTTCTTCTCTATGGTCTTAAAAAGACAGTGGGAGATGACGGCTTACAGCTGTGACCTTTCATTCTCCTTTTTCTTTTCTGTCTGCACCACGCAGACCACCATTAAGCCATCTTTATTTATTAATTTTTTTCACCTGAAGCACATCATGTGGTTGCCCTGACTATCATTATGCACAAAGAGGGAGACTGACTCAAGTAACAGGGATGGAACTGAACATACCGTTCCAGTCAAAACTTTGGACACACCTTAAAATTACATGTTTTTTTTTTAATTATTATTATATTAAATGAAGTTTTTCTATTCATGTCTAGACATTCAGATGGATCTCCAGTGTATGTGTACATGTACAAAAAATAACAACAACAATAACAACAAAACATATTTTCTGCTTCCTTTGTACATTTCCATTTTTTGTATTGGCCAGGACTAAAACAAGCAAATGAGATATTTCCCCCTGTTGTGACCTCATAAAAGAAGAGTCCAAGCTCTTCAAGCTCTGTTGTGCTCTGTTCGGGTGTAGCTTAGCAATAGGTCATTTACACAGACACTGAAATAAAGTGAAATAAAGTGAGGAGTGAAATAAAGTGGGTTTGAGTTATAAGACGCTTTTTCAGCGTGAGCATTGATACACTTTAGGCGAGCTCTGAGACTTGTGTTAAAAATGTTTAAAATATGGGACCTTTAAACTGGGACAAATAGGAGGTAAACATCTGTATTATTTTACTTGTCAGAAAAGAGAAGAGAGAGAGAGAGAGAGAGAGAGAGAGAGAGAGATAGATAGATAGATAGATAGATAGATAGATAGATAGATAGATAGATAGATAGATTGATTGATTGATTGATTTCTGGTTAAGGCCACGCCCAATTTCAGTTTAAATCTAAATAGAGGTAGATATAGATACTGTATGGATATTTGGATTATCCATTAAGTGCATACCTACAGGTGGCACTGGGTTACATTCCAATTAGGAAGTTTTATGTTTATGAAGTTTTAGTAATATGAACCTGATGATGCAGAATTTATAAGCACAGATTTAAACATTTTGGATTTAAACTGAGCTAAACTGAGCAGCATGCAAACAATGAGTCTGTTCAAGTTTCTAGCTTTAAATAATTTCCATCCAGTCATTATTAATCACAGGTGGGCATTGGTGGCTCAGCGGTAGTCTTCTCGCCTGCCGTGCATGAAGCCTGCATTCAATTCCCGAGCCCAGCCCAAACCCAGCCACTAAGTTGCATCCTTTGTGCCAGTCTCAAGCGCAGATAAAAATAGAAGGGTTGTGTCAGGAAGGGCATCGAGGAGTATAAAACCTGTGCCAGGTTACATAGGCAGATCCGATGGTCTGCTGTGGCAACCCCTTATGTTGACAATTTTAGCAAGACTGAAATAAAAATAAACTATCAGGGGCGTTCAAGTCGATCCGGGACTTTTTCACAGACGACTTTAAGCACAGTACCTAGAATGGAACAAATGTTTTAAAGAAATCCATACTGTATATATCTGAATGACGATCCCAACCGAGATGGCCTGGAGCTCACCGCAGTCACTCCTGTGATCATTCAGCAAGTGTAACACCTGATCCTTGGAGATAAACGGATAATGTGACACCGATTTGCGAAAACACGCATTTGTCTGCAGGAACTGTACACACAATCGTTCACCAACACAACTTGCGCATTAAAGGTACTCCACTGGGAGTTACTGCGACATCCTTTGTACAGTCCTGACCTCGCGCCAAGTCCATTTCAACATGTTTGGGCCATTAAAGCAGGCAGTCTGACCATGGAAAAAAAATTCCATGAACTGCTGGTATATGTGCATTAGCGTAGCAGGAATACACGCCGTTTTTACTCTCATAACCATCCTGGATTGACTTGAACGCCGATCGTGGTTGGTTTAAAATATATGGACACTTAGAAACCCTTTTAACTCCCTTATTCTCTCCATCCAGTCAACATTCAGAATTCGGTCGTCCTTGTCGACATTCAATATCGCATACTCTGCTGTGCGAAATGCTCCGTGCTCTAAATGACGAATGCCCATGTCCATAAACCTATCCAGTTTAAAGTGCTTTAAAAAAGATGAATTCACTTCGCTGCAGTTAATGTCCATTATTATCAGCATTCACTCGGTGCAGGCTGTCTGCCACATGCTGCACCGCTCAGACCTGTCAGGCCTCACAAACCCATGAAGCCGCTGCAAAATAGGCTAATAATTAACTTGGCAATTTAGACGACCAGGAAGAGCGCGGCACAGTGGCACCACTTTGCCCATTTAGCTTAGCGAATGCAAGGGAGTTCTTTCTAATTGCACTGCGAAGATTACGTGTCGCACAACAGAATGCATAGAGGTGAGAGTAATTTAGGTACGTTCGCTCCGAGTTCGTTCTGAATTATTTACTCTAATGCGCCAAAAAACGCTACTCTACTCATGAAAACACATTCAATTTTAATGTCTCCACAAACAGCATTACTGAATCTTGTTTTGGCTTCAGATACAACAGAGATTTGGCCTTAATGTCCGTGTCCTACTTGATAGATTTTCAACTGGAGGGCAGTGCTAATGGAGCAAATGTCACTAGGATTGAGATTTTTGTTTAAAAACTAGCCTGAATTAGCCTGCCTATGTTTACTACTCCTGCTTGGACATGATGCACCAAATTCAAGTTTGAAACACTTCCTTGTTAATACTAGAAGGAAGTTTTGCGAATTTTAAGCATTTATTTCTATGATAATAACCGGCTGAATGAACTGATACTAGCTTTATAAAAGAGATGGAAAATATTTAGGTACATTTACTTGTGGACACATTTTACTTGTACTCCACTATACTGTATGCTACCGCAAATACTGTATCTATACTTTCTACGTCACTATATTTGGCCGAACTTTTTTTTACTATGACTTTAAGGTCACAGTAAGCTAATACAAGCTTAGAACTTTTGATACCGAAGTAACTTTTAACAGAAGTTCTTTTTAATTTTTCTCAATGGAAATGGAGGACATGTACTTTTACTTGAATGATATTTTTTACCTGGGATATTATAATATTATAAATACTCAACATATTTTCCTATATTCAAAATATAAAGCATGACAATGGGGTACGACATGGTTCCTATAGCACCATGACCTGAAATGTGTATTTTTCTTAAAAAAACAGCCAAAGCTTCAATTTAATGAGTTGTATAATTTATACAGTAGCTACATTGCTGCGGAGCATCTATGTTCACTCCCTTAATGCTGCTAGGCTAAAAATACAACTTCAACTTGTTCATCATTTAATTGTTTTTTTTAATAGTTTTAATCACAGACTGTCATAAAACCATCTCTTAAATATATACATAATAAATCCATTGTTACTGATTTTTTGTTTTCTTGCTTGTCATATTATAAGCTTCAAAAGTGGTAGGAAATGTCTTATAATGTGCCAAACTTGAGTGGTTTATTTTTCAGCTATTTCTGGTCTCTGCGTTCTAATTGGCTAGGAAATGCACTTCAACAAAGGGATTTTTGGGACACTTTGAAAAAAACTTTAAAAATGAGTGAAAGAGAAGGAAATCCAGGCATTTCAATTTCAATGACAACTTTAAATTTTAAAAGCGTCCAATAGCGAAAATGTGCAGTTCCTCGAATGATCAGTAGGAGCTGGCTCCAAAAGTGCGTCAATCCCCATAGACCTCCATGTTAAAACGTCCAACTTTACAAGATAAATGAACGTTTGCCCAGTGTAATGTTTAATATTGTTTAATAGTGATTCCTAATTTTACTAGCAGGGAAGAAAGTAAGCAGAATAAGAGGTATTGTTACAACTTCCATGGTCTTAACATGATGTACTCTTTTAAGCATTGGTATAAAATCATATCTGAAAATTAAAGATAATGGGCATCAGATAAGCTGTCAGAGAAATCCTGCTACTGTAATTACAGTGGCGATTACGTTTGATCTTTGAACTGCATTACCAGCATGTATAGCACTTACGGAAATTGCAGTAGTGAAGTGGACATGATTATGGACATCTTAAATACTTGACTAAAAACATCTGAGAGAAACTTAAGTGGAGAAAAAATA
Source organism: Clarias pachynema (assembly GCA_030014365.1). Classification (NCBI taxonomy): domain Eukaryota; kingdom Metazoa; phylum Chordata; class Actinopteri; order Siluriformes; family Clariidae; genus Clarias; species Clarias pachynema. The sequence continues at coordinate 13,230,664 of JAQMYL010000013.1, read as the reverse complement.
CTTAGAAAAAGTATTTTACGTTATAATTGGTTGCTAGGATTTAGTATCGTTTATGATTGTATTTTTAGTCCAGTTTAGCAAAATTTTAATTATTATGTATTGATAGGAAGATCGGGGTTCAAGCCCCCCCCCAACGCCAAGTTGCCACTGTTAAGCCCTTGAGCAAGGCCCTTAACCCTATCTGCTCAAGGGGCAATGTATCCTGGATGACCCTGCGCTTTGGCATTTTGGCCCCTAACTGTTATACTGTATGTGAAAAAATTATTTCACTGTGCTATAAAAAGGTACATGTGACCAATAATCAAATCTTAATCTTATTTGTTAGGATTTGAATATCACTGTCAGTTCAAGTCATTTTTATAATTAAATTATTTACAAATAATAATGATGATTATCAAAATAATAAGAAAAAAGAATCAATACAAAACTGTTGCCCACTTTCTGTTATCAAGCTTGTGTGTTATCTATTATCCTGACAACCAACCAACCAAACAGCCAGCCAACCAACCAGTCAACCAACCAACCAACCAACCAACCAGCCAACCAACCAGTCAACCAACCAACCAACCAACCAACCAGCCAATCAACCAATCAACCAGCCATCCAGTCAATCAAACAGACAACCAACTGGCCACCAACAAACCAACCAAGAAATATGCAGAATCCTAGTAAATGAAGCTGGGACTCAATTTCTTGGTTTTGTAAGCCTGGTTTGCATGATTTTGCAATAATGGGACTTTTTTTTCTTCTTCATATTGCTTAAGAAATATTCTTTTACATATTTTCTAATTCTTCTACATATTTTTAATGTTTTGTTTCCAATGTATTTGTATTTCATGTCCATTCAGGGGCTGTGCGTATTTGAGAGACCTTACCTTGCCTTGTGATATCGTTTGCGGTGTTTAATAAACACAGAATGATCCAGAAAAATGGGTGAAGGATAAACATTCACTCTTTCGCTTTTACCTAATTTCAGAAAGGGACATAGATAGATAGATCCATCCATCCATCTAACAATCTCTGTAGTCCAACTATTGGCTATGGAGGCCAATGGTGACCATTGTATTTATTCCCATTTGTACGAACGTGGAAGGACCTTTGGTCAACATTTACATACTACAGGCAATTTGGGAACGGCAATGTTTTTGGACTGTGGGAGGAAACTGAAGAACCCAGAGGAAACCCCACAAGCACAGGGAGAACTTACTGTACAAACTCCACACATATAGACCCGATACAGGAATCAAACCCAGGACCTGGAGGTGCAAGATGGATGGATGGATGGATGGATGGATAGATAGATTGTATTTGTGATTGCTCTGATTTCCTGAGTTCCTTGCACAAGACTTGGCAGCCTGATGACATCATCCATCAAGAGAGCTGTAATTGTCAGCATGTGTGATAAAAACAAAGGAACTAATAAATGTATAGAATCTAATGAAGCTGTATAGATCCACTTCTCCCACAAAGCCTGCTCGACACTAAGAAAATGATCAGACGAGACACAAAGCTCTATAATGAGTGCAAATTGTGATGCACTTGTGACCCAAGGCTGACCTGCCTGCCTTCAGCTGTTGAGCGGTCGAACCCTACTGCAGTGGGTGGAAAGAGCCAAGCTGCTTTTATCAGTCATCTTGGCTCCTGGTGCTTTTAAAAAAAAATTTTTTTAGGATGACCCTACATTTTGTGCTGCAGCTTGAATATTAACGACTACACTGTCCAGTCAAGAAACAGGTAGCCAAGAAGGATCATAATCTATCCCAAGGAGACACCGATGCCAGCGTTGATTAATACAAGATGTTTTCTTTACATGTTTGCTGTATAGAGTACACCAATGCACAGGGGTGTCAATCATCTTTAAACACTCCAAAGGAGGAGATCGTAGAACTATTAGCATTCATGATTCGTTCTACGTTTCACCAATTAAATCCTCAGCTGCTAAAGCCAAGTACTTAATCCGAAATGATCCACATCTCACCAAGGTTATCACGTCTCTCGTGTTACGACACAGCACATCGATTTTGACCGCATGAGCCATGGAGACAATTTTGCAGCTATCAATTGCTGTCGACCCTTACCTTTGTGAAACTGACACGCTCGAGGGGGGCAAAAAGAGGAGTCACTGGTTATTAATGGGCATGTTTAAAATCATTTAGCAAAAAAAAAAAAAAAAAAAAAAAAGTTAAAAATGACCTTGAAATTATTCCTTAATCAGCTGGATGAAAGGAACCAAGTGATAAATATCCTTTTAATTAAGAGGTGAGCCAGTGATGTAATTGATGTAATCCCTTTTTGAATCTGTCATGCCCCCCCCCCCAAAAAAAACACTTCTTGTGTAGTCACATGTAGTCATAGTCTTTTCATATGTCCTTCATATGAACTACAAAGGCTACATAATAGGCTATGAAATCCATTCATGTATTGCCATGATTCAATTCATGATTCAAATGGATTGCCACCCTGACTCCAAAATCAATTATTTTTCACTTAATTTTTAATTTTTACAGTTTATGTTTTCAAAAATGTCACAGTTTCTCCATAATCCTTCAGGTTATAAGTTTTAAACAGCACATGCATGCAGCACAGCATCTCATGTAGTAGGAGCAAATTATTTGCTAAGTTTGTTTAGGAATTTAAATAAAATAGTTTAGAATTAAAATATTGAATTATGATACTCACTTAGGTATTGTGTTAAAATCTTATCGGTTGGTCTCTCCTGATTTGAATCCCTAGAACTAGATGAACAATTATACATGCGTTATAAGGTTTAGCTGTGATATTTTATTTTTCTGTAACAGCATGTACTATAGTGTTTTGTTTATCTTATACAACAGCAGTTAGCCACCAACCAGCCAATCAACCACCAACCATCCAATCAACCATTCAACCAACCAGCCAATCAACCAGCTAACCAACCATCCAACCAACCAACCAACCATCCAACCAACCAACCAACCACCCAACCACCCAATCAACCAGCCAATTAACCATCTAACCAACCAACCAGCCAGACAACCAGTCAGTCAGCCACTCATCCATCCAACCTACCAACCAGCTAGACAACCAACCAACCAGCCAGACAACCAACCAACCAACCAGCCAACTAACGAGACAATCAACCGGTCAACCAAACAACCAACCAACCAACCAACCAAGAAATGGTTTGGCATATTGGCATGTTATGAAGAAGATGAAAAGTGTAAAATCGTCTTTCCCAGGATGGAAAACCTAGTGAAGAAAAAAAAAAAAAAAACACTAGCATTGAGTCTACATCAACGAATATTAGATAAATATTCTGTGTCTATGCGAAGTCTTCACCATATGAATTATCATATGTTCTTATTTGTTAGATAAGTTACAAGACTAAAGAGCTTTCTTCATACCATTGCTCAAACAAAGGTTTATTTAATAAGGAAGTCACTTAGCTGAGAAATATCTTCCGGGTCACAATAGTGCATCTCCAAGCCTCATCATGTGAACATGGCCATAATTTGCTTACGTTGTTCCACAGACTTTAATAAGTATTGTCAGAGTAGTATTTATAACTTCTGCTAACATAGCTTGCAGTGTAATGTATTTGCTAATGGTCTCAAATGGAACATGTAATTGAACCTCATGCTCGGACCAGTGTAAGTACACCGAGCAATGTAATATTAATCGAATATAAAGCATGCATCAGCAAGTCAGAGAGCCGGCGTCTCATCCTGTGGCTGGGTGAATCAGTGAACCTTCGGACAACGGAAGCCATTTTGAAATGCTAACAGGAGGCTGAATGTAATGGCATGCCGCTATTTGTTTAATAGCTAAGAATGCTTTTCAATTTCACCCGTGAGTGCACACAATGGTCATATCCTAAAGACAAATGCGAAACCATATTTGAGCACGCATGGCGACTCACAGGGTTAAGGATTCAGTAAATGGAATTCATACTGATAAATCGCTGATGACATTTATTTGAAAGGGATAAGCAAAACAGCAATAGACATGTCTCCAGTGAACAGATTCAGTTTCTCAAACAGTTTAAACATCATAAGGAGTTTTACTGTTCTGAAATATCGCAGCAATTTATCAACAAGTGCAGTGTTCGAATAAACTTAAATTATTTATGTATTAATAATTTGTTTTTCACGTTTTTATTCTTCCTTGTTGTTGGGCATAAATACTGTATATTCAAAATAGTTTTTTGTTTCTTTACTTGATATAATTTTTTACATTTATTTTTAGTGCCTGACATGACTGACAGAGATGCTGCCCATCCAGACCTTCCACATACACGAAATGCGTAAAAACAATAAATGTAAAAATATATATATTGTATTTATATACTATATTCTGATTGTTTGACTTTTTTTTTATTTTTTTTTATTCTTATCATGAATTATGGATTGTGGCCATTCGTGGCCAATACCAGCACATTCCACCAGGGGGCCTACACTTTGGGAAAGGGTGTCCTAGACAAAGTTCTTTCTTTCTTTAATTAATTAATTAATTAATTGATGTTCTTAAGACTCTCACTGCTAACTACTGAGCAACAGGCATGAGTCATTTTAAACAAAGCTGGCTCAGTGGTAGGGTTCGATTCCCACCCAATGGCCAAACCCCAGGTATTGAATAATGGGATGGCTGTGTCAGGAAGGGCATCCGGGGTAAAACCTGCGCCAAGTTGTTGTGAGAGTCAGATGGTCTGCTATATATGATTTAGTGGTTGTAACTGCCGCCTTGCAACTCCAGGTCCCGAGTTCGATTCTCTCCGTGCTTGGTGGGTTTCCTCCAGGTTCTCTAGTTTCCTCCCACAGACAGACCAAAGACATGGACATAAGGCTTATTGGTGTTTCCAAATTGCCCGTAGTCTGTGAATGTGTGTTGACCAGAGGTCCTACCACGTTTATACAAATGGGAATAAATACAAAGGTCACCATTGGCCTCCATGGTGCCTAGTTGGACTTCAGCGGTTCCTAGATGGAGATATATATGTATATATAGTTATTTTAGGTTAGGTTGGTAGTTAGGTCAGTATCTCAGTCCAACCTTTGGATCAGTACTGTGTATATATACATTATATATATATATCTATATTCTCTGTTCATGGACTGAAATGTTCCCTTTTGGAAAACATTATTTCTCTCTTTTCCTTTGAATTGGAATTCATTTTTTTCCCCTTCTCCAGCATGCTGTTAAGTAATGAGATGGAACCTCACTTCATAAAGGCTCACCAGGGGTGATTTATCGACAGCAGTGGTCTTTGAAAGGAACTGTTTTAAAAATAGTGAGATAAACGAACAAAAAAAAAGGAGTGAAAACAAAAGGAATTAAAATAAAGTAAATCTAGGTGGTTTGGATGAGGGGGTGAGGAGCTTTGAGTTAGCAGGAAGCGAGGCTTCTGTGTGAAGAGAAAACTTTGTGAACTTCTCACTGGGAAATGTTCAGGAGGTGGCCTCCTGCTCGTGTGCCAGTGAGAAGAAAACACAAGACAAGACTATGCACTTCCTCTGTGTCAGAGTAACACACACTGTAGTTTTCCTTTACACATGCTGTAGCTGTGCTCCACATATCAATATTTCATGTATATATCTTTTCTTTGACAGATATAAGGAGGTGGACAGACCTCACAGCAGAAAACCGTAGCAAATGACCAGTCATGTCAGCGTATATAAAAATATATATATACACACACACAGAGGTGGAAAGTAATGAACTACATTTACTCGCATTACTGTAATTGAGTAGATTTATTGTGTACTTCTACTTTTTAAAGTAGTTTTTAAAATCTGTA
>JAQMYL010000013.1:13213718-13224881 GCA_030014365.1 Clarias pachynema | reverse complement strand
GAGAGAGAGATATACAGTACAGGGCTTTCAATTTTAACGTGTTAACATTTGATTAATCTAGACATTTTAATGCTATACTATTTTTTTTTAATGACAAGTTTGATAAAACCAAAGTTGTGTGTCGAGCTACCTTCAATCAGAACCACTTTTACAAGAATCCCTTAAATGTAAGATGTAGGAGTGGTGGCTCAGGCAGCTAAGGCTCTAGGTTGTTACTTTTCAGATCTAAGGATCTGGGCTCCAGCATCACTGTCGGTGGGTTGCCACACCCCGTATTACCCAGCCATTCCATGCAGTGCTGGTCCCATTTGAAAGATTTTAATCTAACATTTTAGATTAACATATAAAATCTGTTTTTTTCCTAATTAGTTTGTCTTTATTCCAACATTGCATGTTTATAATACGAGTAAATCTGAATATTTTTAAATTGTGATTAATCGCGATTAATCACTGACTATGACAGTGATTGATTCAACTAATACACTAATACAAATAAATCCGATTATGTCCACATAATATTTTTATTGTTTATTGAAATTCTCAAGAATTCTGTTGAATTAGAAATATTAACAACCTAAAGCTTTTTGTTTTAGAGGTAGCAAACTGGAAGTGCTTCAGACAAGAATCCATCCTTCTACACTGCATTGTGTCACGCATGAATGAAGAGTGATTGAACACACACACACACACACACACACACACACACACACACACACACACACATACCTGCCTGCACTACCTGTCATTGCAGTGGCCTTCAGGGGGGAAAAAAAAAAAAAGAGAGAGAAAAAAGAAAACACTCTTAACCCTCGTCCCTCTCCGGGGCGCCGTCCTCCTGACCTTCCCGCTACAGCTGTATGCGTGTGAGTGACGCACTAAACGTCCACAGTGACTTCAGAACACGCGTAATGCGGAAAAGACCTTCAGCTCCCGGAGCATAAACTGCAGTTTATACTGTAAGGTGTGTGGAAATTACAGCTCATTTGGGCCCACTGTGTGGTTCTAATGGTAATGTAGAAGATGGAACGTTATTGCTATTCAACAGAATTACGTGTGAGACGATGAGGCTGAAGATGTAAAATGTATTTCGGCTAAAAATATTTTTTTTTAAAGCTAAAAAGCTCCACTCAAATTTATCATAAAGTAATTTAAAAAACCAAAGGTTTGAAATTCCAGATTGAGGTTTACAAATCAGGATTCGGTTTAAGAAAACTGTATAGTAAATTTGGAAATCACTATTCGTGTTATTTTGCAGTGTAAACCTTCGGTAAAGGAGCTCACGTAGCCCTTAAAACTCAGAGCATTTTAGCCATTTTTTTTGTTTTGCAGGTGTTTTTTTTGAATAAACATATATAGGGATCAGGATTGTGCAGTACAGAGTGACGTATCTTTTTTCCAGCAACTGAATTTTATTTCATTTTAACCAACTATACATTTATATTTACATTTACAGCATTAGGCAGACTCCCTTATCCAGGACAACTTACAATTTAATTTCATTATACATTTGAGCGGTTGAGGGTCAGGGGCCTTGCAAAAGGGCCCAACAGTGGCAACTTGGTGGTTGTGGGATTTGAACCTGGGACCTTCTGATCAGGAGTCCACCGAACTAAACAAACATGACTGAGGATAAATGTAAAAAAAACTGTTACATTGGCAAAGAAATACACGATTTTCGGTTGTTCCTATGAAAATAATAATAATTTAAGAGTCCTACATTTTTGCCTCCATATAAGCACACACACACACACACACACACTCACATATATACAGTATATATATAAAATTATATTTTTTATCGTCATTGACTTATGCATTGATGTGTTGCCGGCACGTATCTGTGCATCTGTGCCGTGTGAGTTTTAAGAATTTTTAAAATGTAACCATAAAGTCCTGAGCATACCATTATAAAATGTCTGAGGAAACTTAAAAAGTTCCACCTGTGCTCCAGGATACTGCCACTCTGCCATTGAGAGCATCCTCACAAACTGCATCTCAGTGTGGTACAGAAACTGCACTGCTTCAGACCGTAAAGTCAATCAGAGGGTGGTGAAAACCTTAGAGAACATTTATAAGAAACGCTGCCTGCAAAGGGTGAGAGGCATTATCAAAGAAACCTCTCACCCCAGTCATGGACTATTCACCTTTCTCCCACTGGGCAGATGCTACAGGTGCCTAAGAGCACCTGAACAAACAGACTGAAAAATCGCCTTTTCCCTGTGGCTGTTACCGCACTGAACAGCTGATCATAGAAAACTGTCACTTTCTGTCTATATTGCGATACTTCTTCCACTATACTGTACATCATCACCATTCATAACATATTTTCAACACTGCACTACTGTACAGTATATACTGTATCATTCAGACATTCATATATGTACATATGTATAGTGTGTCTATTTGAGCATGTTATCTTCTTATCCACTACACAATGTTCGCACAGTGATACTGTAGAGTGCGTAACGATCTGTACCATATCTACAGTATACAGTATTACCTACTGCACCTTTAAAAGTGTTATTAAAGTTTTTTCCCTTTAAAACTTTAATTAATCTTTTTGTTCATAAATTTCATAAATTGAATTTGTGCTTATTCAAAGATAGTGTAATGAAGAGCTTAAAAACAGTTCATTTCCTTATTTTATTTTTTTTAAAGGCAATTAAGGGATAATAAATACCGAACAAAAGTAAAAAAATAAAAAATGCATCAGCCAAATTATTATCTTAAACATTGTTATCGAGCAAGAAACGCCCCTACAGTACCATCTCCCCCGCATTTAAGTCAGTCCGTTTGTTCTGCTCAATAATTGCAGACTGCAGAAACAATCTGAGAAAGCCGCAGCAACTCACCCTACTTAATGCGGCTGGATGTGTGTAACAGCGGGATTGAGCAATCGCAATAGGATATGCATCACTGGAAAGCACCAGCGTAGAAATGGAGCGTCAAGGTCCAACAGTCACTTTTGGAGGACTTTTGGAATTGAAATTTAAGTGTATGTGTTTATATATAGAGAGAGAGAGAGCGAGAGGTGGATGGCAGGAATCCGACACGTGTGATATGATCTACTGGGAGCGATTGCGAGTGCGCTGATTTGCTTTCAAAGAGGCCAGTAATTGCATGAGCATGTGAAAATATTAATCTCCGAGCGACTTATTCGCTTTATCTCACTTTGTTGCTCTATCATTTAACCTGGCGCTGAACGTTGTGACTGCGACGCTTCCTTTTCTTTTTCATTTCCAGGGTTAGAAGTGTATTAAACCTCGGGCGTAATCATTTCCACGTACTGAGAATTCATTACACTCTGAAGGAAATTGACTCTACAGGTATTAGCTATGATAGAACAAGAGTGTGGATGTGTTCAGTCTTTAACATTGTGTATGTGTGCGTGGATAAATGTGCGTTAGTGTTACTAGTGAGGGAAAAGTGCGTAGGAAGTCTATTCTTTAGAAGAATATGAGGCTGGGTGTGATCTGATGCAGTTACAGAGAGCTGAACTGATATGGGAACACACACACACACAAAACACTGCATCTCCTACTAGAGGACTTTTGATATTGGTTTGGCTTACTGCTCTGAAAATGTTACTGTGTTAAGCATCCGAGCAATGTTAACAGCATGCCTAGAACAAGTTACCAGGTTGAAGCTCCATTCATTGGACTTGTATATCCAGCACATTCCACTCTAGGCAATTTGGAGGCCAGGTGAACACCTTACATTTACATTACAGCATTTGGCAGACGCTCTTATCCAGAGCAACTTACATTCTTATCTCATTATACATCTAAGCAGTTGAGGGTTAAGAGCCTTGTTCAAGGGCCCAACAGGGACAACTTGGTGGTCATGAGATTTGAACCTGGGACCTTCCGAACCATAGTCCAATGCCTTAACCACTGAGCTACCCCTGACCCTTACAGCTTGATCTCTTTGTCAGGTTTCTCAAACCGTTCCTTAACAATATTTGGAGGGGCATGGCATTTCAATATCCTATGAGGAAGTGCTGTTAGGAAAAACAGTTGCCATTAAAGCGTATACTTGGTCTGCAATCATATTTAGGAAAGTGGTTCATATCAAATTTGACACTGACGGCACAGTGGTGTAGTGACATCCAGATAAATGCCAGGAAGCAATGACTTTTAGCAGAACATTGTCCAGATGATCATGCCGACTTGGCTACCTGCCATAGTCCCATCTATTCACCAGGTAAGCATCTTAGATCCTAACTGTCCAGAAATTTGATCCATCAGACCAGGCCACCTTCTTCTAGTGCTCTATAGTCCAGCTCTAAAGCTCTCATTCCCATATTGTAGGTGCTTTCAGGAGTGACCAGGGGTCAGCATGGGCCATCTGCTGCTACTCACCCCCATACACAGAAGGTTCTGATGCCCTAACAGAGCCAGAATTTCAGCATTTTGTGCTACAATAGCTCTTCTGAGGGATTGGACCAGGCTGGCTAGCCTTCTCTCCAATACACATTAATGAATCTTGAGATTCCTATACGATTCTATAGCTGGTTCATCAATTATCCTTCCTTGGACAACTTTTGGAACCAGGACTACCCCACAACGCCTGACATTTTGGAGAAGCTCTGACCTTTGTCAAAGTCGCTCAGATCCTTATGCTTGTCCATTTTTCTTGCTTTCAAAAGATCAGCTTGGAGAACTGACTGTTCACTTGCTGCCAAAAATATTCCACTCTGTGACATCTGCCACTGTAATGAGATAATTTAATTCACTTCACCTGTCAGTGGTTTCAATGTTATGGCAGATCGGCGCATTTATTGTCTCCAGCACTGATGCAACTGAGTGACAGAAAAGAGTAAGAAAATGTCTCCTGTGTCTCCTGGCCCAGCATGGATTTCCCTTCAGGTAGCATTCCAGTAAATAAAACCATTAGCCCAACATTGGAGTAGTCTAATGGAGTGTCTATAATCGAGATACGGCACTGGACAGGGGAGGTGGGATGCCAGTTTGGTGGTATTAACCCCTCGCTGTGACACTTCCCTAGGGCTGGGAAAATGCATTTATTCAGCAGTCTGTAAAATTACAACCTATGATGCATCAGCAGCTCTCAGCAGGAGAGATGAACTAGAAGATATATCACACCTGTTTCTAAAGAAATCCACATGCAGGGCTGTAATGCAGGATATTCAAATAATAACAATGTCATGTTTTTCAAGTCATTTACATAAATAGAAAAGCTGGGTTTTTGTGCTAATGTACACATGCAACCCGAAGCAAATATATGTCGGTCTCTAGCTCCACCAGTCACGGTTAGTTGAACCAGTTTCCTCATGTCTTCCATGATTTTTTTTGTCCCATCTCTTATTTTTTCCATATGATTGAACATAACTTCAAGGTTCCTTTAATAGACCTTATTTAACCCTATCAAATTTGACGTGGTTAGCACTGTCGCCTTGCACCTCCAGGGTCCGGGTTCATTTTCCGGCCGGGCTCGATTCCCATCTCTGTGTGTATGTTCTCCCTGTGCTTGATGGGTTTTCTCTGGGTACTCCAGTTTCCTCCCACAGTCCAAAAATATGCAGGTTAGGCTAACTGGCGTTCCCAAATTGCCCATAGTGTGTGAATGGGTATGTGTGTGCCCTGCAATGAATTGGCACCCTGTCCAGGGTGTACCCTGCCTCGTGCCCTAAGCCTCCTGGGATAGGCTCCAGGTCCCCGTGACCCTGAATACAGGATTAAGCGGTATAGACGATGAGTGAGAGTGAGAAATTTGACACTTCCGATGCATTTGGCAGGCTTTGGTTTGCTTATCTACTGTATACAACTATACTGTGTCTTGCAAACTCATCAGCATGTGCTTGGCCCCCTTCTAGTTGGTTTTCAGTAAAATATTAATAAAGTGTGTTTACCGGTGATGTTAAATTATAACTTGGAGCAAATATGCCAAATAATCAAACCTTAAATTGAAGGGGACCAATTATGGAAATGCAAAAAAGATGTTATGAATTGAGCATTAATAGCACTAACAGCATGACAAACACAAGCTCTATTGGTAGGTATTAATAAAAATACCAAACTCTCTTTTTTTAATACAAAGTGGAGCGAAGAACCTTCATTTACTGTGGAAATGTTTCTACCGTTATCTTCAAAATTGTATGTGAAATTTCACATCTGAAACCTGAACAGATCATAATGGACTGCATGGAACAGACTGTTTAAAATGAAAAAAAAAAAAAAACTGCAGAAAAGTCACGGACCACCTTGGCTAACATGGAACTTTAGACCTGAGAGAAAGTAAAGCAATGATGCTAGAACGTCCCAACAGAGCATTTAGGTTCACTAGGCCGCTAATACGAAACTCCTCTCTCTAGCGATTTTCTCCCAAAAGCAAAATACAGAACATATGGCATTTTGATATTTTACAAAAGCTGTGCTGGGGAACTGAATACAGTCGCATATGCATCAGCAAAGGAGTGTGGAGACAGTAGTGGGTCCTGACTCAATGGTAACGGGACATGGTTTGGCAAGAGTGGTCTTGGCTCGGAGGTTACCGGGCGTGGTTTGGCAGTAGTAGGGCCTGGCTTAGTGGTAACAGGACATGGTTTTCAGTGTTTTGGGGGGAGGGGGTCCTGGCTCAGAGGCAGTGGGGGATTTTGGCTGGAGTGGGGCCTGGCTCGATGGTAACGGTGCTAGTTTGGGAGTAGTGGGGTTTCTGGCTTTGTGGTAACAGGGGATGGTTTGGCAATACTGTGTTTTGGCTCAGCCATAATGGGAGATGGTTTGGCAGTAGTGGAGCCTGGCTCAGAGATAACAAGGCATGGTTTGGCAATAGGCGGTCCTGCCCAAGGAGTAATAGGGCATGGTTTGGCAATATGGAGCCCTGGCCCAGCAGTAACAGGGCATTGTTCGGCAGTAGTGGGCGTCAGGCGTGGAGCACACCCTGTTACCATAAATACAGAACTGGAGCCTTTCTAACAAGCATGAAAAATATCATTGCTGACATTTAAGTTAAAATAAGACTGATATATATATATATATACAAAAATTTCATGTTGTTACCATGGTAACCAAAATAGTGCTGACAGAACTGGATACAGACGTGGCAGTAGCGGGGCCTGGCTCAGTGGTACCGGGGCATGATTTTGCAGTATCGGGGTCTGTCTGAGTGTTAATGGGGAGTGGTTTGGTGGTAATCATTTCAGAATTTTTTATGTTTATTATGTACAGTGTTTATCATCACTTACCATGCATGAGTGCTAACAGTTTTAGCTTGCTAATGCAGTATGACTAAAGTCATGTGCATTTGACTGCTTTCTGACAGTGTTTTCTACTGAGAAAAGCTACATCTCTGACCGCTCAGTCAACAAGTGGTTAATCCTCACAATGATCATCAAATACATGCAGATAAAACCAAAGTTTTATTATTAAATCCAAAAGTTTTCGTTTCTTGTGCAGTATGTACTTATTTATAATTGCATCAAGTTCTACCTAAAGTATATATGAAAATCAAAGCCAGGCCGTGTCAGTATAGTGTGTATTGAGGCACTTTAGTGTGATGCGTTCGTAATAGAAATCAATGTGTCTTGCCGAACAGGGGACCGATCCATTAATGTGAAATCAATAGCTAATGTCACAGTCATTTTTTCTCATCTACAAGCCTCAGTGGAGAGAATCGGAGATCTCAGTCTTTGTAAATGAGCGTGCCAGTGCAGAATTCGCTGTGCTAGCAGAGCCTACAAACAGTCTAGGGGGAAAAAAAACGAGGCTCCTTTCTTTAACCTCGTTGTACCTTTTTTTTTCTTTTTCTTTTTCCGATAAGGTGTTAGCAGATAAGATATAAACCCTTTTAATGTATGACGAATGGCAGAATCTGAAGCGAATGCTAAGGAGAACTTATCTGTGCAATTATAGCCTGATAAGCATAATGAGCGGATGCTGCACTGCAACGTAGCAGTGTAACACTGTTCACCAGGATACGGTCAATAATGGTAATTTTGTTGTTAAAGCAGGGGGTCAGACAACAGGAGCAGTTAACCTCCTCCACACTCTGCAAAACATACTTTTATTATTTCAACTTTTAATCACAAAGCTGCTTTTGTTTCATTTAAAGGGAACTCCATGTCTAATATCTTTTATACTGTATATTTAAAAAAAGTGTGGTCTGGTATGAATTTTCTGGTTGGTGCAGTTGTAGGTTAATGGCCAGGCTCAGATATTGCATTGCTTAATTACAGTACCCTGGTACCGCTATCAGCAAACAGTCACATGGTATTGTGGGTAACGTAAGGAAATGCAAAAATGCAAAAATGTAAATAAATAACAATAAAAAAAAATTAAGATCACATACTGTATAAGGCAATAAAATAATAACTAAACACTCAGATGCAGTGATTTATTTCAAATGCAAAATTGTATCAAAGGAACAAAATAACCAAGTTATCACCCAACCCAAAAGTTGGACAGTGGAGATTCTTGGACCGATCCATGAAACTAAACACGAGAATAATAAGGGAAGAAAAATACATACATATCCACTGTGAATGAAAGCTCTGTATTCACAGAGTTGGAAATTCTCATATCAGACACAGTAATACTTTGCTGGTTTTCAATATTTATGATGCCCTTTCTTGCTTCATATTATTTTCTATTAAAAAAAAAAAAAAAAAAAAAAAAGGGTTTTGCCTTTGGAAATGCACAGCACTGGGTAGACGGTGAGTATTAAGGATATAATATAGATTTTCGGAGTGAGATTCGATGCATCTCAGAGTCATCCTATATTTCTCACTGACATTTACAGTAGATCATTCAACTGAACAGCAGAATGAAGCTATGAAACTGACTCTTAACCAGCCTATTCCGATATTCCAGTATGCATTCTATATGATACAATTTAAAATGGGGTGATTTAACTTGAATGAATATGGATTAAAAAAAAAAAATTGAAAACAGTCTCAGACTAGCCAAGAGGCAACACAATCCAAAGCCAAATCCTGTCTAGTATACAAATGATATCAAAACTGAACAATGATGACATCCTTTAGGACTAAATCAATACATTTATGGACATTTATGCTCACTTTGATATTATTTGCTATGTATTGATACACTAGTGGGAAATGTTGGGTCTGTTGGTTACCACTGGATCCCTTTAATGATATAAATTTAAAGGACAGTGTAAAAAAATCTATTGTAAATATGCAACCTAAAGTGAATATCTGATATAAGGAAAGCCATGATGCAGTAATTACTATAGGATTATATCATGAATAACGTAACGTTTATGAAGTAAAAAAAACTATTAAATACACCGTATTATATAAAACTATTAGTTCCAACCAAGTAATCTTAGTGGAGTGATGATAATAGAGCGTAACAGCACTGGAATGTTTAACTGCATGCATCACCACTCCGTGTCACAGGTGTTCTCACAATCATTAATTATGCTAACCGTCAGTCGCCAATAGTAAATGAAAATATTTATCAATCGAGAAATACATAGATCACCCTAGTTAATAAATCACCTGGTGCAATACTAATTCCCACAATTTATGCTGGTCTTGCAGCGTTTGGATATCTTGCATTACATTTTCCATTTCTACTTTATTTTATTTCATAACTCAATTTTAAGTTAACATTTTTTTTTATTGCCAATTAATTTTATTGCAAATTTATTGCAAGCTTTAGTTTAATGCCTCACCACTTGCTCCAGACTTTTGGCCTTAAACAGAAATCATATTTGGACCTTTGAATATTAAGTTGGAGAACCACTGCTCTAGAGAATCAATAGGATATGAACCAATTATGTGTTTATGACACAAACATAAAATCTTATATGGATAACCAAAGACAAGTCAAAATCTGACGGGCTGAAAATATACCCATAATGAAGATGAAGATGATGATTCTTGAATGGATTTAATGGAAGTGCACGCTAAAGCAGGTTTTTTATCAAATTCTAGTCCTTGGAATTCAAACCAGTTGGGGAATCAAAGGTAAAATGGATATCCAAGATAGAGAAAATAAAATCATCAAAACGTGCTGGACTCGAGCCTTCAAATACTGACAGCTTGAAAATACATAGTATGCTGATGACACATGGTAGAGACAGATGGGTTCTTTATTTGATATTAGAGAGAGATAGAGAAAGAGAGAGAGAGAGAGAGAGAGAGGCAGGCCAGAAGTCTTTGTCAGAGAAACTGAATGACGGACAATACTGTTGGTATTATTATTATTATTATTATTATTATCTTTAATATCTCATTACTGTAGCTTTACTCATAAAGCAGGAATAAAATTCAAATTTTGCTAAGCAGCTCATTTCATCTCTTTAAAAAAAATGTGTGTATTTATTTACCGCTCAACAATTCCATCTCTATATCTCTAAACCATGTCATGCTGCTGTATTAGCTTCCTTTAGATATGAAATACCTCAAACTGCATATAAAGAGACTGAATTAGTCCCAGTCGTGGCTTTAATTACACTGGTAACTAGCTAATAAAGCGCTGTGGGCTTCTCTAATGGGAATAGTAGGCACTCTTGGTCTCAATTAAAGACACATTTCCCCTTGGATGTATTCTAAAGAGGTCAGGGGAGAAAAGGCTTACGGCGAGCCTATTAAGCCTGATTGGCTACCGAAGAGGATCCGTTCTCAGGGCTCATTATGCTCGTTAATGATGTGTCTAGGTAGCTTCCTAACAATCAGGTGTCCATCATGGCTTTATGTTTAAACTTCATCCAGCTGGAATGGGAAAATCAGGGTGCATAAGAAACCGAGACGGTAATTGGAGCTAGACTGAGGATGTAAACTGGCTTGAAATCAATACAAAACTTTGGCAGAAAATGTACAATTTTCCCAATTAAGGACTTTGTGTGACATATGCAATGTGGACGGGATTAATCGTGGCTAGCTTGCGTTCGTTTTACCTTCGCCAGTTATAAAGTGGATGATGTACGCATAACTTTTTTGCTTTTGCTAAAACTTTTTGTTTCAATTTTGTTTTTATATCTTGTGTCACTATATTTTGTCAATTTGGTTTCAGTACTCTATTCCGACGAGTCCCACGAGTGCTGATAATAGTCAGTAACAGCATTGGGATGCATCACAGATTTTTCCGGATTTTACCCGATTTTCTCCCCTAATTTTAGTCGTGTCCAATTCCTCCCAGTCACTAGGGGGCTCCCCACATTAAGCTTCTACCA
>JAQMYL010000013.1:13188953-13201378 GCA_030014365.1 Clarias pachynema | reverse complement strand
GTGACCATGTGTGTGTGCGTAAAACATATTTTATTTTGTGTTTGTAAGCGTGTGTGTACAGCGCGCATGTACTGTTTCTTATAACACACATGTGCACGCGTGTAAAGCAAAAGAAAGTCTCATTAGAGAGGTTAAAGATCCATTTCCTCTCTCACTCTCTGTTTCAGCCTGTCGTTATGTGTGTGCACGCGTAATTTGACACCGTATATATTGTTTTATGGGGGGGGAGGTATATACTTTTTGGGGGGATGTGAGAGACTTTACTATTCCTGCTGTACTATACTACGGTAGCGTTTTACTAATGTATTTGGAAACATTTTATTTAATAACAGGGTTCATAAGGCTACATAAGCATGACACCTACATGTACATGACATGTACTGTACGTGACTGGCTTTAACATACATAACTGACAACAACAAGTATAAGCCTTATCTTATAAGGTTATGGCATTTGGCTCTGGTGCAACAGTTATTATGTAATACCTCAAAACCACCCTTACACTAATATATCCCAAATCCCTCTCTAACCCCTGATCAAGGGCACAACTTTGTGTGTAGAACAAAGGATTGTACAGTACGTCCTAGCACACCAGCTTTCCATTTTACGCTATTTGGGATAAACCCTTAATTTAGCTGCTCCTCTAAAGTAGGATGAGTGGAAATATAAAGTAAATCTTGAGAAAAAAGGACTGTCCACCACCACTATGGTTTATTCTCCTCACATTTTCGCTGCATAAGGATTTAAAACCTTTTTTCACCTCTGTCAGTTGCCAGCTCCGGTTAGTTAGTTCTGCCAGTCATGGAAGGATACAGTATGTGTCAGTGGAGAAAAATAATAATCCATAATCTGTTGCTAATAAATGGTGATTTTTAACTGTTGTATAAAAACAATGACATTCGAGGTCATGCTGTTGTAGTGAATATCAGCATGGCTGTGATATCTTCAGTACTGCAAGCTTTAGTAATGCCCCATCTTGCCTATGGATCCACAGCCGTGCTGATATTCAGAACAACAGCACTCCATCTCGTGATATATTGCTTAAATATATATTAAACGCTATCGTATCAAGGGCACGTAAATTGATTTGACTTTTGCTACGTATAACAATGTCATGTTCCTAAATGTACACCAAACTCCATTAATACTTTATTCTGACAATCAGCAGCTCATGTTTGTTGGAACAAGCCTTTCTAAATACTCCTGTAAGTTTTCATCAGTTGTCTTGAAATTATTATGTAGATACCACGTAGGCTTATGAACACTTGATTTTACAAAACTGTCATTTAACAATCTAATTATCTTACTGAGGAATATGACAGTCTCTAAAAGGCATGAGTTTAGAACACTATGCAGTAGATCAGAGAAAAAAAAAGAGCTATACAAAACTTCTGGAGATGAAACTCTCAGCAAACTCTTTGTTAACTGACAATGTAATCAGTTACAAAGACTGCTTAAACATCTCTATAAACTGTAATGACTTTTTTCATGATGGGGTGCATGAAATAACCAGTTTATGTGCAAAAATATCCAGTTTATGTGCAGCACCTGCCACATGATGTATTATAACTGTAATGTATTTTATGATTGTCAAAATTATACAGTATAAATGAAATGGGTAGAAAATGAAAAGGGAGGAGAGTAGCCCTATGGAAATCCCCAAAGTAATATATCATATGGAGGGGTATAAAGTTTAAGGCACAAAGTTTGCCCTAAAATTCGTAATGATGGATGCAACATTTATGAAAATTGTATACGTTGTAAAAGACAAAGAAAGAGAGCGAGAGAGATGGAAATATAGGTGGACAATAGCAACACATGAGGCCAAATGACTGAAACGAATAAACCCTACCATAATTAAGAGTCTGAATCATTAGGAGCAAAATTATAGTGAGACCATTACCTTCTGACAAATCATTTATTGAGATTTATTAGTTTAATTCAGTGAATTATCATATCACATTCACTGAATAGTTAAGTCAAAGCAATATGAGCACCCGATATAAAATATCTAAAAATTACAATAAAATGTTTGAGAAACACCAGACTCAGTAATATGACTAGACTTCTTTGCTATACTGTATACTGATCCATCTGCTGTGTCGGTAAAGTTAATTAGCTTTTATTTTCTCAAGACAACATCACACACATTTCTGCTTTGTTTTGATCTTTTTCTACCAAAATGTTGATTGATATATCATATACTACAGTATGATTAATTGTGAAACAATTTCTAAGTATTTCATACACATTATGGTTTTACTTATTCATTACTCATTGAAACCAAGGCATGCATACAGTACATACATATAATTGTGATGGCTAGACTACTGGGTCAGAGCAACTCCAAAACTGCATCTCTTGTGGGATTTCCCTAAAAAAACAAACTGATGGACCGGTGTGTGGAATAAGGAATTTTTACACCCTACATAGCACATTAACTTAGCATTTTAGGCGGTTTGGGATAGAACCCAGAAACCCAGAAAGTTAGCTAATGGAGCAAAATAACTGATTAAACAAACAGATCATAATCTGTTTCAAATTTTAGGACATTATTACATATCACCTTAGAGGTTGTGCCATAGGGTGTAAAATTCCTTATTCCACACACCAGTCCATTGATTTGTTTTTTTTTAGGGAAATCCCACAAGAGCTGCAGTTTTGGAGTTGCTCTGACCCACTAGTCTAGCCATCACAATTATATGTATGTATGTACTGTATGCATGCCTTGGTTTAGACAATGAGTAATGAATAAGTAAAACCATTATCAGCACGGTTGTGACAAACCAACAACCACATTAAAGCCATGCTGATATTCAGTACAACAGCATGACCTTGATAATATGATACTGCTTAAATATACAGCGGCTCTATAAACAAGAAAAGAATATTGAGTAACTGACACAATTTTAGACACAAAATGGACAAATAATTTTGATGTCAACAAATCCAGAAAAAAAACATAGTTGCAAGTAGCATGCTGGCTATCTGGCTAGCTGGCTCACAATGCTTTGTAAATTTATGGTAAATGTATTTCTGGTGAAATTCACCTTTTTATCCATATCTCATCAGGTTTCATATTTTAAGTCAAAACATGTTATATACAGTATAACTTTTTCAATATCATCTATACTGATTTCGTCTCTGACACTATTAGCATAGAATTCAGATATAAAATTATATACAAGTAGAGAATTTCTAAAGAATGATCGTTAGCTTCATGGACTTGAATCCGAACCAAAAATAAGCTATGCAAACACATTTTTATTGCTGAGGGTTGCCAGGTTTCTGCAAAAGTCCCACATGGACTAAAAAAGAAGCATTAAAAAAAAACTGAAACTATTCCAAAAGTTTAAGGTACAGGAAAAGACAGAAATTTTTTTCTTCAATTTTTTTTTTCAACAAGTTAAAAGTGTTGCTGATTTCTGCACTTTATCTACAGTATGTACAGTAGCATCTACTAAACAATGGGGAATGTGTTTTATAACAATAATCCAAACTCCACCAAAGGTCAAATATCTTACTATATTGATAGAAAAAAACTTTACATTGCACATATACTTTACAGCACATTGACATTCTTTCCTCCACATATCCAAGCTTGTTAGCAAGTTTGGGTCAGAGCACAAGGTCAGCCATGATACGGTGCCAATGGAGCAGAGAGGGTTAAGGGTCTTGCTCAGTAGCCCAATTTGGCAGTGTTGGGGCTTGAACCCCTGACCTTCTGATCAATTGACCCAAAGCCTTAACCACTGAGCCACTACTACCCATATATCAGTACCTCCTGGCGTGTTTTTTCCTCTTATACCACAGCAATTTTCGATGGTAACACCATGCACGATTTACAACATAGCTTACAAGCACTTGAAGTTATTATTATAATTGAATAATAAGCATGTCGTATATTCTACAGTTTTATTCTAATTTCGTTCTATTAACGACACTTTCAAATCCCTGTGGGACGACATGGGGATGCTTTACGGGAAAAAATAAGAGCTTGCGTACATGCTGATCACTCATCAATGTTCATACTAATAGGGACTGACTTGATAAACACAGTGATTTATCATCATCAATTTAGGTGCTAGCACTACACAGATTAATGCTGTGCAGCTAGCATGGGGGCCTGTCCCAAATGATTAATGTGCACAAACACCGCTACATCAAAATTAATGCTGATTGCTGATGAGCTTAGATCGTTCCCACTATTTTCCTCCTCCTGACAGACATCAGACTGGAGATAACTACTCTAACATTCTTCTTCCTCTGCATTTAACAAAGCTGATCTGAAGCTATTAGCGTTTCGTGCTGAGCGAAACAAGTTCGGGATGATAATGAGTGGTGTTAGGGATTAAATGGAAAGCAGGTAAAAATCTTTATTAATTTTAATGTAGGTGTGGTTAAGGGGGCTGCCAAATAAGACCTAGGAAATGGTTATCCTTCAATGCGGTTCTAGTTTGATATCAATTTGCATGAGTTCATTCATGTATTGTTACAATACAGTAGAATAACAGAACTAGGGATCTGTTACCTTAATGTTTTTACATTCATTGCTGTGAATTTTACACAATTTGACAAAAATATCACCAAAACAATTCTGATAATTTTTGTAAGTAATTTTCGGACCTGACAAAAGATTTGGAAAAGTAGTTGGTTAGTAAGAGCGCTGTTATTCGACTCTTTGGTATGAAATTGGTCTCTTTATAAAGGTACCTTCTCTAGTCCCCTATTCTTTTTTTTTTTTTTTTTAAAAACAGCTGTTTACAAATGACAGCAAGACATGTGTCCGTGACTGGTTGCAAATGGGCATTTTGGCAGGTATCTGCTCTCTCCTCAGTACTACAGACCACACACATCAACTGACGCTGATGACCAGTGATGAGTGAGTTTGATGAACAATTGTAGAACACCTGGGAAACCTTTAATTAAACATCCCAGTGATGTTACCGTGCAGTATCATCACTCTTGGAATGCTTTTCGTCCAATCAGATTGGTCAGAAGTAACTGTTGTATAATATGCTTTAGATAATTTAAAGTCAACTAGGTATCACTTTAACAAAGTAGAGTATGTGTATCGGTCACCAGAGAAACAAACAGAGCTGAATAGTTTGCTTAAATCAGTATTAATATTAACATCAAGTGCTAAAAAAAAAAAAAAAAAAAAAAAAAAACACTATCCATGCATCATTAAAATGAACCTCATGAAGTGAATTTAGATCCAAGTCTTGACCATTGTGTTACTTAGTACCAGGGATGGAACTTTAGAGTTAGACAGCTTGTAAACCAGCCATAAGCTAACACAGCGTTTTTACTGCCACTGTGGTGGACGGCCGAAGTAAAAGAAGTGAACCAGGGTTAATGTGTGAGTGTCGGGAATAAATCTATACTCGCGTCAAATGTTATTGAGTAGTCTGGCTCGTTGGCGGGATGCCTGGCAGTAAATTCGTTTTCCGAACTGAAGCCAGAGCTATAGGTCACTTTAAAAGAAATTACATCCTACAAATGGCTAGCAAGCCTTTATGGGTGCAATGAATGATGTGCTGAAAAGCTTCCCTTTTAAAACTCACACAAGTCTTCTGTTCCATCACGGGAGTTATTATTGTGGTGCGATGCTTGGACCCTTCCTTTTTTTTTAACACCAAAGAGCAAAAGGTATCCAAGAAAACTATTGACGTAAATGAAAATAAGAAGAGCTGACTAGTCAAGAGTGGTTAGGATTGTGTGTGTGTGTGTGTGTGTGTGTGTGTGTGTGTTCATAGAAGGCCCTGGCGACAAAGAAGAAGTAAAAAGAAATAAAAATGACCCTGAAGGCACAAATTTATCAAAATAGAGTTATCTGGGAAGGGAAAATGAAAACGTAAATGTTCTTTTAAAACCCACTCACGGTGTAGGACCATTGAGGAAAAAGGCATAGGTTGAAAGCTAGACTGCTGAATGGACACACTTCACTGCGCTCTTCTATTTTTTTTCATCTTCTTCTTCACTTTTATTGTGAATGCAAGAGCCAGACTGAAGCTGAGCAAGAAGCAAAAGCCACTTGTTAACTTCATGACCAGCTAAGGCATTTTGATCCATCATTGTCACTTTCCCTCTTCACCGACGACCCGGAACACTCCCAAGGGACTTGCCGGCCTACTTCGGGAGAGGGATGGCTTCGGGAACTGTCCTTCTTCCTCTGAACATGCTTTATAGTGCAGAAGAAAAGAGCATCCTTCACTGCAGGTATGACCCCATTCATTCTGCCGTGCGTGTATTTACATAAATCAGTGAAGATCGTGACACCAGGGGTGGAGTTTATTATGCTATCGAACAGCTGGGGGAGAAAGAATCAGCAGCTGGAATATGAGCTCCTGCTGACATTTTAAACAGCATCTGGATTGCAAATGGTCTGAAATTCATTCTCTGGTCACTCGCTGACTTAACAAAGACGTGACGCTGATACATCATTTCATATGGGTCTATTTTTTTTAACGAGCTATAATGAAGTAATCTTCAGAATTCACTTTTTTTTAAATCTCTTTTTCCCTTAGAGAAGGGCAGACAAAGAAAAAAAAGAATAAATGGACAAAATGTAGAGCAGAAAAACAAAATAGGGAAAGTATGGGAGGGAAAAAAGACAAATCTGGATTTGGGAAGAAAAAAAAGACAATCATAAACGGGGGAAAATATAGGATTGTACAAATGGAGCGAGATGGCACTGGTAACAAAAGAGAGCAAATGGTAAAGGAAAGGAGAAAAGGACAGAAGGGTGGATAAGAAAAGGAAAGAAATGGAAGGAAATGGAAAAAATTAAAAAGCAAAGGACATAAAAGGGAGGGAAGGGAGAAAATAAAATAAATGGAAGTAAAAAAAAATGAAGGCAAGACAGGAAAAACTAACAAAAGGAAGAAAGGAAGTGGATAGGAGGAAGGATAAATGGGGAAAAAAAGAAAAAGTGGAAGGGATAAAGGAAATAAATGGGAACCAATGAAAGCAAGAGGGAAAACAGTAAATCCACTTTCTCATACTAGTAAAACTACCTTGCGTAATCCAGCCCATTTTTGAAATAGTATCCTTATGTATTATTAACCATTATTCTCTACAAACATCTGAGTGCATTATGGGTATTCTTGCTAGGATATGATTTGGACGTTAATCTCTATTACTCCATAACTAGGGAATATTGTGTGTCTCAGGACACCACAGTATATTAATCTTAGATGCAAAGAGATGTAAAGCAAACGGCCTTTTCATGGCGTCAGGTCATAAATACGCCCCCATAACGCACAAATACCTTCCACAATGACTAACACAGTCAACGCTTATCTAAACAAGAACAAGCACGTCATTTGTATACTAAACAGATGGTGCAGTTGTCGCACAAGAGAAAAATGTCTAATAAACCTAATCACAAAAAGTATTGGCTTTATAGAAATGAGAAATCTATAATATTATTTTATAGAAGATCTATATTAGAAGATCTATATAGAAGAATAATATTATTATAGAAGATCTATAATCTTCTTGTTTTGAACCAGTCAGTCACCCAGTTTTACATCCTGTAGTCATTTATTGTAATTGAGTTTTTAAACTGTGCATTTAAAGGTCAAAGCGTTCAAATGAAATGCTTACATAGTCATCTCTCCATCTCTCTCTTTTTTTGCACAAGTTATCTCTCTTTCAAATCAAGATAGGAAGCAAACTAATTAGACACACCGAAAACTCTGTGCAGACTATTTAGATGTTCACCAATTACCTGAAGATAAAACTGTCACAAACAACACGCTTCTCGTTTCTGTGACAAAGGCACACACAAAGTCATGCTCGAAACACTTTCAGCATCGCCATGGTGACATGACAAAGTGCCATGTGTCGCCCAAAGAAGTCCAGCGAAGCAAGGAAGATGTCAATTAAAGAAACGGCAGGGGGGACTGAATACCTACAATTTTGTCTCCACACTAAACTGCGCTGTGTGTGACATTACGAACTTCCCCAAGTTCCCTGAACTGTCTTCAATCACTGTTATTTTCTGGCTGCACTGAAACAGCAGTAAGCCTCATAATGAATCTGTTATCTCTAGGTCTGATCGTTCCTAACCAACATATAGTACAATTCCACATCTCACCACCAGAGGTCTCAAAAAGTATGACTGCTCAGTTTCTATAGGCAAAATCCAGTGCTGGAGGGCCAGTGTTCAGCACAGTTTTGTTTGTTTGTTTTTTTCTGCACAAACACATCTGATTTATCTAATCTGTTAAGTGCCATGGTTTAATGGGTGTGTGTAGGTGTTAGTGAGTTACAAACACTGGCTCTGGACACTGACCATCCAGGATTTGATTTGAATACCTCCGCATGTTTTTCTTTGATTTTGTTTTTTTATATACAAAATTTTATGCAGTTTAAATATCAGAATGAATATAAATGTATGTAGTGAAACAAAAACAAAAAACAACTACAAATTACTCAAGACATGGCAGCAAAACAATCAATCAATCAAACAAACAAATAAACAAACATGCAAAAAGCACCATTTAAAAAACAGACAAAAATATTGCAAAGTCAAAAAAATTAATAAAAATATGATTATATATATATTTTTAAAAATGTTTCAACACAGAACAGCAAAATCAAAAGTAAGGTACCAAACCAAAGAATGCAAGAGAAAAAACAACACAACATAAATACGTAATAAAACAGCAAAACGAATGATAGCAAAACAATTAGAAAAGGCAGCAAAACGTAAAAAATAAAAATAAAAAAAAAGAATTCCATATCAGAACACATTAAGATGTGAAAACAACAGAAACATCAAATGCAAGGTAGCAAGACAAAGGATGCAAAACACAAAAACAACACACAAAAGAAAAATACAATAGAAAAACAAACCAAACATGTTAACAAAACAACCAAAATAATCACAAAAACAGCAAAAGAAACAAAAAAGACAGCAATACAAAAAAAAATGAAATTGAACGATGGATCCAAACCTGAATCCATCAAAAACACCACAGAATATTAACAGCAAAATCAAAAGTAGCATGACAGTAATAATAAAGTCTCACAAAAAACAATAGAGTTTGAGATTTAGAGGTAGCAAAACAAATAATGCAACAGAAAAACAACATTACAGCAAAACAAAACAAAAACAGCAGCAAAAGAAACAAAGAATGCAAAGAAAGAAAAAAAAAACATGATAGCAAGATCAAAAGCAGAATACGAAATGTTAAAAAACACAAACATCAAAAACACCACAGCATTTAAACAAACAACAGCAAAATCAAAACCAAGGCCGTGAAACAAACAACCCCACATAAAAAATAAACAGCAAAAAAAAGCAAAACAAACAAAATGAAAGCAATAAAAAACAGAAAACAGCAAACAATGCAACAATGCCAAACATATCAGAAAAATCTAAGTATAACAGAAAAAATATATAAAAAATAACAGCAAAGGGGAAAAGAAACTACAGAAACAAAAGCATAAAAGAGAAACCACAAGTACAAGATCATCAAGGAGACCGAACATATTAATGACCATTTAAACTTTTATTCTTGCTCTTTGCTTGTTTGTTGATTCTGAAACAAACTCTGCCCACCTCATTTCCCAAACATCACTTAGATTTCATTAAGGAGCCTGTACTCGATGGCTCAGCATGTGTAGGTGTTCACATCATTCCAGGGTCATTTACATAACAAGACTAAATGCTACATTTATTTATGCCTGTGTTCCCTAGGTAGTCAACGAGCGCTCACCTTAACAGAGACTAATTGAATGTATTGAGTGGGCTGACAATTCAGAACGGGGATAAGGGGTGCGCCAAACTTGCTTGGCCTTAAACTTGGTAATTTGAAGACAAATTTTTAAAATGGATGCAGCTTTAAAAAAAAAAAAAAAAAAAAGGAAGTGTCTTTATTGATTATCTGTCTCTTTGAACTTCACGAGCAAGTGGAACACCCTCAGATAGAGCCAGATTCGATATTTTCAGCATCCTGGGTTTCCTGTAGCACTGATCTACTGGTGACCATTGGAACTCATTAAGATTAATTGTATACAGTATAAACTACATATACTCCCTGTTTCAAATTTGATTATCCATGCATCCATATACGTAGGAACGTCTGTAGTCCAACAAGGGACCGTGTAGGCCAATGGTTTTTGTTTTTTGTCCACCACACCCAAACTATAACATTATTAATTATATTATTTATTGTCAATCTAGATCTTTGTCATTGCTATTACAAATTGCATTATTATTTGACTTTATTTATTTTGCTTTATTCCTTTATAGCGTCTCTCCCATCTCTCATAGTGGTTATAACTATTTTAATACATACACGTAATGCTCAATAACTCCTTTTTACCTCCACCATAATATAATTTCAAAAGTTTTCTTTCTGCCACTCCACTTCAGGCTGCTCATCTTACACCATGCAATGAACAGGATGATTTTAAATCCGCATCATCTTGCTCCGTATTTGATTTCTAATCCTCTTCATCTGTCCAAAGATACGCCTAGTGTAAAAGTCAATCTGGTGCTGGCTGGGCGCTGAAAGACTAATTCTAGACCACAAACCCCTTTCTTCCCTAAAAATGCATCATTCAGAGCATTCATAAATCAACCATCATCAGATTTTTACAAATGCATCCTTCAAATGTTACTTAACATTGTACATCATATTGAAATTAATCTGTTACTGGCTTAAGGACACTTTCATTCCCCTAACCTATCTGTTTATGACAAACTGAAGTTAGATTAGTTAGAAAATAAAGCATGACATTGATGAGGACGTGGATAAAAATAAGTCAAATAATAAGTTCCATATTCTTCTTAGAGATGCTCAGGGGTAATAAAAGCTGCCTGGAAGATCTACACACACAATTACATCAGATGGTCCCTCAGTCTTTGTCAAACATTAGGATCTCTATCCTCCTACACTTTTTCCTGTATCCTCTCCTCAACTCTTCTGCGATGACATACGGTACATCAGCCTTCTTCTTCTGCCCACACACTCGACCTCTTCCCTCCCCTACCTTCTCATTAACTGTTTTTCTAAAATGCAAATTATCGCAAATTTACATATCCTGCCTGTTTTTATTAAAGGCTGTATAAACCTATAAGTGTGTTGGGTTTCACAAATACTCTTTCATTAATGCACCAGAATAAATACATTCAAATAGTATAAGGTGAATATCATACTGTAAACATAAGAGCTTGGCCAGTATTAAAGGACCCATATTTTACTATTTCTTTAACAGGTTAATGCTCCAGTTGCTACTCCTGAGCCACACCCCACCAGAAAAGAAGAGAGCTGAGAAGGGAGGGATATTTTCTTATATGTTGTCACAATAGAGGAAAAAAATCTAATTGGCTTGTTTACAACCTAAAAGGGCAACAACAAAAAAAAGGCAGTCATTATTTCCTCACTCTTTTTGGTTTGTATATGCACACTTGAGACCTGTCTGAATATCTAAAAATGTCTAAAAAGTGAAATTTGTATAATGGGCCACCTTTAACACCTGAATGCACTATTACGGGCAGGAAAAAAATTGTGATGCTCATGAAATTCCATTTTGCAGACTAAGAAGACATGTAGAAAAGTTTGGTTTCTGTATCTGAAAGTTCTGGTTTGTTGTATCTGATGAGAACAAAACTGACAGTTTCATCTTTGGCACAAAGAATTACGTTTAACAGAATCCCAACAATGTTCATTATCCTAAGAACATTATCTTTACCATGAAGCACAGTGGCGGTAGCATCATCATATCAGCAGGGAAACAGATGCAGCCAAATACAGGCAAACCTATTCTAGTCTTGAAGAAAATTGAACCTGGGCATAAGGTGCACCTTATAGCAGGAAGACCCTAAGCATACAAAAAAAAAAAACACACACTGGGGTGGTTTAAAACTGATTCCCTGATTGTGTCAGGATGCCCCATTTAAAGCCCAGACCTCAATCCACTGGATTGAAATGGCAAGATTTGAAGATCTGAGCCAAGAAGGCATGGAGCAAATTTGTCAAGAAGAAAAAAATCGAAACGCAAAGATTTTTTTCCCCAGAAGTCTTCCACCTATAATTGGGGGAGTTGACAGGGGGTGGCGGTTCTTTCAACCAACAAATCCCATGAGTTCTTTCCAACCTAGGTTGTAACAATACAAAATCTGAAAAATGTTCAAGTGGGTTAAATATTGTTTTGAGGCACTGTAACTCCCCAGTCCTTTGTATTGTGCTGACATATTGTTAACATTGGGAATTTCTAAAGCCTGTCAATTAAATTCAAAGCAAATATACGTCTAATTCTCAAACCTCTCCACATGCAAAGCTGATACATACATTTACTGTACAGTACAGGCCAAAAGTTTGGACACATCTTCTCATCTATCTGTCAATGTGTTTTCTTTATTTTCATGACCATTTACATTGGTAGATTCTCACTGAAGGCATCAA
>JAQMYL010000013.1:13105403-13130535 GCA_030014365.1 Clarias pachynema | reverse complement strand
GGGGGTAAATTAACTATTTAGACAGGAACACATTTTTGGGGGGTTTCTGAACATTACCACATTATTATTATTATTATTATTATTATATCGTATTATTGGACATAATTTTTTTTCAATGACTGCCTGAGGTCTGGATTTCATGAACATTACCAAATGCTCAATGTTTTGCTTTAAGATCTTTACTGCAGCTGTCTTCAGTTGCTGCTTGTTTGTGCTTCTATTGCCTTCAATTGTGGTCTTTAATAATTGCATGCTTAGTTGGGTTGAGTTCTTGACTTGCCTAGATGTCATCAGGATTTCTTCTTGTGCATGGAAGGAACTTATACAGTAGATCATCCACTTCACTTGTCTTCCGTGGATGTCCAGGTCTTTTGATATTGCTTGAGTTTCCTTCTTTGTAAGAATTTACCAAATTAATGATTTGGCCCATTGTAAAGATGATTCTGTCTTTCAAATAAGATCTACCACAAATTACATAAATAAAAAAACTAGTTCTAATAAGTTAACTATTTCCTCAACTGTAATGCATTTTTGTGTCCAAATACTTATGAGCCCAGCTGTACATTATGTGTTATATTATGACAGCAGTCTAATATCATATCTTAAATGAATGAAGCTTTCTTTTGCAAGTTAGCAAGGTGTGATCGTTATATGCCTCTATGACCTATCCACCGTCCTCTCACTGCATTCAGACTTCCTGGAATGCAAAGCCAATGTCAACCAACAGTTGACAATCAGAAGATCACCGTGGTTTGGAATAACAACTTAGGCTCAGGTAACTGCTCCAACCGAAGGGGTCGTATGGGAAATGGGAAAACATTCTAAATTCCTGATTTCCAATTCCTCCAGCATGTCCAATTACTTTCTGACTGCTTTGGTCTGTTGAAGCACAAAGCAAGCAAGCAAACAGTTGACATGAAGGAGAGAGTAAATACACAGGAATACGAGGAAGCACAATAAGGACAAAGGTTAAAGTGAAATGTGGCTGTGATTGAAAGTGAGGGACCCAGGAAAAAAATAGTCTGCTAATTTTCAAAGACTTACTTTAATTATTAATAATAATAATTAGTATTATTATAATCATTCTTCTTCTTATTATTATTA
Source organism: Clarias pachynema (assembly GCA_030014365.1). Taxonomy (NCBI): domain Eukaryota; kingdom Metazoa; phylum Chordata; class Actinopteri; order Siluriformes; family Clariidae; genus Clarias; species Clarias pachynema. The sequence goes on along the minus strand of JAQMYL010000013.1, from coordinate 13,129,431 downwards.
TTCTTCTTATTATTATTAGTTTTAGTAGCAGTAAAAATGATAAATGACTACATATTGTGTATGCCCAATATCAATATAACGTCTTTTGAGAAGAATCAAAATTTCTATCTTTTAATTTTTTTAATGCAACAGAAATATATTAATAAAATGTAGTACAAATTATAGATATTTATTATATCTGCAAAATTATTTATATGTTAATAATTATACAATATACTATGAGAGTCATTTAAGTCAAAACGGTACTTTTGCACACCAGTCATGATCAGACTTCCCTGCTTCCCGTCTGAAACGCTGGCCTCCCAGGAACTCCTTTAATGGACCAAACATGTGGAAATGGCTTATCCGTTGATTTTCATGGATCAGGCGTTCCACTGGCTAAAATGTTCACAGTCGTGACTTTGGCTGGGATCATTATTACCTTTTGTAAAACATTTTTTAAAATGTTAAAATGTTTTACTGTGGCTATGAATCTCATCACTGTACTGTGCTTAAAGTTTTCTGTGATTGTCAATCGATTTAATGCTTTCTTTCATGAGTCCGCTTTTGACTTGAACGCCTTTTGCATAATTAATCAATTTCAGGTCTTACTATTTCGTATATAGTTTAGAGCACTACAAACATGAAGCAATGCATGTTATATGTGCTTTTTTTTGTTGTTGAAATAATTGATTCAATAAATAAAGTAAAATAGATAAGATGATTATCTAATATTGTCAGTTGAGTAGTTATATAAGAAACCTTTTTTTGTTTATTGTCTGATTTGTCTCAAGCAGCTATATTTCTTTCAGGTTTTGCATTATAAAAAAAAAAAAAATCTTTTACTGCCAGTCTTCTACTTCTGCAGTCCAGTAGGTGGCAGTAATGCACCAATCGCCCCATAAATTCAAAAGAAGAAGAGGAAGAAGTGATGTTATCGCAAAATGTGATGATTGGCAGAAGATGCAAACAGTATATTTTCAAGAAATTTGCTTTTACAAAAGTATACCTAAATAATAAATAAAAAACAACGATTCTGTTAAGTGAACAGACCAACAAAAGATCGATTAAACTGCATAATCAATTAAATTCCACAGATCCAGCCTCCATAAAGTTATTTATTATTATTATTATTATTATTATTATTATTATTATATTTTTAAGCAGTGGCTACTAGGGTTATGGAAGGGCACTATATAGAGACTGGGAAGCCAGTAAAGATTTGATATACACCATTATAAATATTCTATCTAGATAAAGATGTATAAATGGTTGTACATGATGATAATGCCTTAGCCAGGAAGTTATTTTAAAGTATTTATGATTAATACAGTATATACATAATATATGTGACTCGGCCATCCCATTCATATTTACACAGCGAATGGTCTCCACTTAGCATAATGTCTCTGTAGACAGGCGAGAGGACAAACTGGTGGGATTTCGGACATTTTCTGGCTGTCGGATTGTTTTAGTCAAATAAATCATCAAGCGCGATCATCTCCAAAGGTCATTCATAATCAGAGAAAAATATTAAATCAACCAAGTCTAGTTGAATGCTGTACATTGTGCCTCGTGAAAGCGAACTGCAGCGTTCAGTATGTAGCACAGATGGTAGAAAGAGAACAAGAGAAGGAGAAGAGTATGGTAAAAAGGTCATGTCTCTCCATACGCAAGCAAATACCTGCACACATGACCTTCATCGCTTCATTGTTAAAGGAGATGCTTGGCTAGGAGCTGGTGTACAGGTCAGTATGTGAATCAGAATCACAGATAAAGGTCAGATGATGAGGTGTGAACAAGGAAACATTTTTCCTAGCTGTGCAATACAGGTTACAATTACAATCAGATCAGCACACAGGACATTATACAGTACGTTAGACAGATGGTAGTGAGTGCAAACCAATCAGTTTTATTATATATATTTTTTTTTTATTTTTCATTTGTAGGAGTATACTGGAGAAAGAGCTAGACACTGTCTAATGATGCCAAACAATGAGAATGACAACAGAGAAGTTTCCACAAACTCTGTGCATTCTGGACACAAACACTCGTCCTTCAGTTCAGTGATTCGGAGAAGCAACATTTCAGCAGTGGATGACATTTCACAGCATATCATCATTTCAAACGAGAAAAAAAAAACAGCATTACCTTTTGTCGGGAGAGATCCGGTCATGGCCGCGTCTTCAGGAGAAAGGCCAGAGTACAGGACAAGAGAGTGACGGACAGGGCGAAGTCAACAAGATGAACGGAAGGGAAGATGAAAGAAGAGGAAGGGGGATAGGAGGATAAGGTCGTGAATCGGGAAAAGGAAAAGAAGAGCGGGAAGAAAAGGATGGATTTTTTTTTAAATATATATATATAGAAGAGCTGGGAAGGAAAAGTTTGGGCAAAGGGACCTTTTTTTTGTTCCCCACCCCAAAAAAAAAAAAAAAAAGTAAAAAAGAGCAGCAAAAACAGAACAAACCCATACCTTGGCTGTTTAACGTCAGGTGCGCCAGACCTTGAAGGAAAGAACAGAAAAAAAGAAAGAAAGGAAAAAACGAGGTCATAAAAAGGCACGGGAAGGAAAAAAAATCATTGTCACAACGTTGGACTGCAGTTTGTGACAGACATCCTGGGGCAGACATGGATGTCAGAGTTTGAACTCAAAGCAAAAAATAATAGAAAGGAAATAAGAGAGAAACGAGATAACCGAAAAAACAAGCAAACACTTCTTAAGAGAGGTGTGGGGGACAGAAAAAAAAAGCATTTCGTTTGGCGCAACTCCCGAAGGCCATTGCTCACTCAAATGCTTTTTTTTCTCTGAAATACTTATGGAACACACACATAACTGTTTGGCAGTAGGAGCTTTTTTTTTTTTCCCTATCTAAATGAATTCCTGATCTTGAACAAAGTTTCTATTTAAACGTGATTTCTGTCTGCAAATCCATTTAGCTTCCACGGGATCGTGCATAGATTAGAGATAAAAGGAAAGGAGTTAGGAAACCCTGCATTTTCTCAACAAATCCCAGTCCAAGAAGGCTTTAACTAATGCAAGTGGGAAATAAGTCAGACTCTTTTACGGAGGTCAGCGTTCGGAAATTAAACTTGTACACCAAGCTCACAGCGACTGCATTTGTGTTGAAGTATTGACGTCTAATCAATACACTAACCAGACAAAGTGATTTACCTCTGAAACCTGAAGAGCATAAGAAACCAACAAGGAATCCATCACTGAAGCCATCCATCCAATCCATCACCTGCTTTGCTGGTTTTAAGACTGCGTTCACATTACCAACCTTAAGTGGCTCAAAACTGATTTTTATTTTCTTTTTACCCTAATGTAACACAGATCTGAGTCGAATGTTTTCCGGATCAGCTCTGAGTCACTCCCGTATGCGGTCCTAGATCGGATATGCGTCCGATGCATGGTCATGTGACTTGAAAGAGAACGGTCGGATTGGAATTCATGTGACTTTTTGCCGGGGTGATCTCTGACACTAAAACATCTGGCTTTCTTCCTTCTTCTGGACCTCAAACACATACAGTAGTACAGCCGACTTATGCTTGCGTCCTCCAGAGCAATTTCCCAAGCATGTTTTTGGTTAAAATGAATGAGTGGTTGCAAGAAATATGATGTCTTTTACTCCAGATTGCATGAGGAAAGGCGGAACAATGAGGGCACACGTGCCGTTTCAGGGGACAGACGTGTCCACATTAGAGTTAAAAGATAAAGAGAGAAAAGTCACTTGTAACCATGAACGTGAAATCCGATCTTACCAAAAAATCTGAACTGAGCCATTGTAATGTGCTTGTAATGTGAACGTAGCCAAGTTACACCTTAAACAACAAACAGAACATCCTCAAAACTGATCCCAAACTTGTACCTGAGAACCACACCTTGTACGTTTTTAGTATTTTCTCAGCTTCCAATAAACCAATCAGTTAATCAGCAGTCCTTCCTCAGATTAAGTGCGTGTAGGGGAGGAGGGAAAATGCTAAAAAGGTACTCGAGCACAAGTGTTAGGAACGGAGTACAGTCCATTCTGTAATTAAAATATCATTCTCTTCCAGGCAACGGTCTCAAAGCTCTCGTTCTCAGAACCTCACAGTGCCTAATCAAAAAGAAACTACAGGATTAGTTTAATCTTGTCTTTGGTGCTCACTGTACTGAAAGACCCCTTAAAAAAAATTATCAATCAGAACCTTCACGGCTCTCAGATAAGAGCAACACAATCTCTCTCTCTTTGCAGCTAGCTGCTAATGGAACACAAAGGTACTGTAGGAATAAGGGGACTACATGTGGTGAGGGTTGCGTTTTAATTTTAGGATGTTTACACCCTGCCAAAGCCTTCAATTTTCTGCTGACTTCAAATCATTTCAAAAGGTATAAAGAACTTGACGAGGTCTGTTGTATTTCAGACTTTCATGATTGCTGGCAGATTGGACTAGAGACATTTTATCGAGACATGTTTTGTGAATGAATAATGAGTGCAGACAATATGGCCACCTTAAGTCTCCAAAATCCATATGAGTAAACCACTTGCCAACTATAAGGTGCTCTACACTACACCTACTGATAAATGTCCACCATGCCTTGGGCGTATTTCATAAGGATTGCTCTTTGCATTCTGTACTATTATACTGTATGTTTGCTTTTTGCATTTGCTTCGGTGATTGTTTTATTCTTTGCCATTGGCTTTGCTTTTCCCTTTCACTAATATTACTTTCGCATTTATTTTAACCTGCTTTCCTCTCCACGACTTATCCAAACCCCACATAAAATCCATCATTAGATCTGCAGTATCTCCGGGGACGCTACTTTGTCCGCAACAGCAACACCTCCCCACCCTCATACTCGCTTGTCTACTTAAACACAGCAATCATTTTCACCACCACTGTGTTACAGCTTTCTAGACAGCTTTCTCTCCTGGCGAGGGAGGATCTACAGATGCCTAAAATTTCACTGCAAAACTTATCAAGGGGTTTTCCCACAACGGATGCTGTATTATATTTTCCAACCAGCCCATAACCTCCGGTTCATCCTGCATAGTCTTTGTATTTGCTGGAGTCCCAACAATACCAATAACTCCATCCTCACAAACTCTAGCATGCTTGCAACACTTTAGCCTCACCCTCAGTGACACTCAGCAAGTAGAGAGTTTTTGTCCTGACGCAAACCACTGCCCTGTCATCCCAAAGCTCTATAGACTCCATTTGGAGAGCGTAGGCATTGTTTCATGTTCTGAATTCTCGATCCGAAACCTCATTTGCTCCACTTACGTACGTAAAAATCCCAGACAGTGACGCCTGCTCAGTATGGTAGCCATGAGATGTGTTTAGACAGTCTTTCTCCCCCACACATTACCGCTATGATGACTACAGAGCAGAGTACTACCAAGGTCAAAACCTTATTCCTTCTTCTCAATAGACCAGCCCTTTAGGGTTAGGATAGGGGCCCCAATAACACCTAATAATCTACAGTATTACAGATATAAGAGGTAAGTACCCCATCAAACTTTAAGTCCTGTAGTTCTTATATTTTGTTTAACATGCTAGATCCTTAGATATATCATACAGTAATGATCTTTTGATCTAATCCCTGTCTTTTTATAGACATGTCAGGACAGCAGGAAGACATGAAGACTTATTTATTAGTTAAGAGTAAAAGGGGGAATGGGAATTCCACAAGCAAAGATGCAGTTCCTTGGGTACCAGTTGCAAATGGAAGCCGTTTAAAACCCAGAACCACTTACTAACCCAATTACTCTTAAAATAGCATAGTTTGTAATGGAGCCATAATTTTGGTAGAAATCGAAAGCTGGGTCAACATGAACCCTGATATTTTTGCAAGTTTGGAGCTGCTTGCATGGTAATCACACAATGATCCATGATGCTAGTTTGAACATGATCCTAGATTGCTACAGTGCAAATTAGGACAATATGTCCAGCAGTTTGCTATACTGATGCTTCACTAAGCTGTATCTATCAAAGCAATTGACATAAGCTAATTAGCTATTATAGACATTGTCAAATGGGTTTTTATTTCTATGAAAAATGTTCTCAGTCAAAAACAGACATGTTTCTATGATGCCGAAACAGTGTGAAGATTTCTTTCAGGGGCTTCCAAAATGACATCATCCAAAATAACCAAATGTTTTTTTTTTTATCATGAAGAAAGATGGATTTATCATCAAACTTCTTTCTCTTTTGCGATTCAGAATACAAGCGTAGAAAGAAGTGTAAATCCATGTTATATTGTAATGCCATATTGTATCCATCACATATTTACAATTTTCCAACACATTCTTTATAAAGAAACGTTTCGCTGACCCGCTGGGTCCCACAACCGGGCATGAAAACGGTCATTTTAATAAAGGGTTGAAATCCATTTCCTCCACAACCTGTTTTTATATATATCAAAAAGGTAGGTTTTCACCCCTGCCATGAAACGCCTTTTGTCAAAAGAGTTTTTCAAAAGAAACCCATTCTTTTTGCGAACGAAGGTGTGTTGCGGCACAGTAAGGAAACTCTCACATGACCTCTGCATGGCGTTTTCTACCAGTTCTTTAACCGTGTTGAAGTTGATTCTTTGACAGCATTCGTACGTTTGAGTTACTCCCTTAACACGCAGCACTACTTTAGAGGTTCTAGCCTAATACGCGTAAATCTTACTGTAGGACCTGCCGAGACAAATTCTTTTATCATATCACCCTTCAATTCACGTGTCAACTGACCCAAATGGTTACCCTGCTCAAGTGAGGTCTGATCTTCTTTGGTTACATGAATTGAGTTGTTGGTATCATAATAAAGACTTCAGGATTTCAGGGAGTAGAAAAAGAGTTTAAAGAAGTTGGGAGTCTACACTTGTTCTGCACTTGTGCATGATCAGAATTGTTGGCCATACAAGGAAAAAAGTACAAAGAACCAGCCAATGGCATCGCAAGGAGCAGCCTTTTAGTTTCACACCCCCCACTACATCGTGATATGACTTAGGTAATTGCCAAGAGGATTCTTGGTATTCTAGGATTCTGTTGCAAATGAGATAAGGTCAAGCTGATAATCAACACCATGAACTATTAATCAAGTAGATATCAAGTGGTTCTTAATAAAACGTTACATCAGAATTCTCTGGTGGACTTTCACGAGCAGCATTACGTATGTATGAATTCCAAATCAAAGTGAGATCAAAACAGGTTTTCCAACACAGTTATTTGTTGTCGTTCAGTGAAGCCTTGGCTGTCATGAAGATGGTGACTCACAAAGCTGCCAGACTGTCATTGGCCGTGGCTTATGGAGTGTCAGATGGTGCTGGGGTCCTAATTTTATCATTAAGGCAGACATGTTTGGAAATTTGCCCTCATGCTCAACATCCGTAATAATCAGCCAGCTGCAGGGACCGTATGGCTCAAACCAAAGGGGCTCGTGTGCCATTTACACCCGCCTGGGCAAGACACCCGACTACATACGCATATCATCCTCAGGGAAGAATTAAAATAACACCAGCAGCATAACTATATCTTAGATACGTCTGGCTAAATGAATTCGCTTGTTAGGAAATAAGTTTGTGATTATATGGAAGTGACTGTGTGCACTTTTATCATCAAGTCAACACTATACTGAAACATTGAGTACAGCATTGGGTGGTGTTATGACCTCCATGCCCTTCAATTAATTGATCTGTTTAAGTCGGCTACTCTTGCTCATGTGACACCTCCAGTACCAGATGTTAGAATTTGGCAGCTGTAACGTTCCTGCTACATGAAGAGTGCATAGATGATGGCACAGGAGGGTTATAGAAGAAATCAAATTGATCATTACTACCATCATCACATACTTTACTCCCATCTCTCTCCTGATTCATCAGCAGAAGTGCAAGATAAACTCAGACAGAGTCCGCTCCTTTTTAGCAGGCCTCCCGCTGAGCATAAGTACTATGCAGAATTTTTGCAGGACTGCCTCTGGCATATGGTCTGCTCTCTAAGCACAGCACCAGTGCATGTGGTTTTGTAAAATAGACAGAGACAGCATGCAATAAACTAGGAAAAAAAAGGAGGGGGCACTAATATTATATTCACACAGCCTGTGGCAGAGATATGGAGAGGCGATTCCAGAAGAACACTGTAGTTCTATCCATCCACCATTCAGCTGTGCTGTTTTGTCTATTACAGTACATCCGGAAAGTATTCACAGCGCTTTATTTTTTTCACATTTTATGTTATAGCCATATTTCGAAATTTATTACATTTATTATTTTTTCTCAAAGTTCTACAAACAAAACCTCAGAATAACAACGTGATAGAAGTTTGTTTGAAATCTTCAAACACAGCTTGTATTCACAGCCTTTGCCATGACACACAAAATTGAGCTCAGGTGCATCCTCTTTCCACTGATCATCCTTGAGACGTTTCTACAACTCGATTGGAGTCCACCTGTGGTAAATTCAGTTGATTGAACATTATTTCAAAAGAAACACCTGTCTATATAAGGTCCCACAGTTAACAATGCATGTCAGAGCACAAACCAAGAAGTCTTGTAACAATGTGTAACAATTTACGAACAATTCCTTGGACCATGAAGACCAAGGAATTGTTTGTAAACCTCTCAGACAGGATTGTCTCGAGACACATGTTTGGGTAAGGGTACAGTAAAATCTCTGCAGCATTGAAGGCCCAGATGAGAACAGTGGCCTCCATCATCCATAAATGGAAGAAGTTAGGAACCACCAGGACTCTTCCTAGAGCTGGCCGCCTGGCCAAAGTGAGCGATCAGGGGAGAAGGGCCTTAGTCAGGGAGGTGACCAAGAACCCGATGATTAGTCTGAAAGAGCTCCAGTGTTTCTCTGTGGAGAGAGGAGAACCTTCCAGAGGAACAACCATCTGTGCAGCACTCCACCAATCAGGGCTGCATGGTAGATTGGCCAGACAGAAGCCACTCCTCAGTAAAAGGCACATGACAGGCATCTGAAGTTTGCCAAAAGGCAATACCTGAAGCACTCTTAGACCATGAGAAACTATTTTCTTTCTTTTTAAGTATGATGGTACAAGATGGTTTTTCTTCTGGAAGGTTATCCTCTCTCCACACACAAACACAGGAGCTCTTTCAGACTAACCATCGGGTTGTTGGTCACTGCCCTGACTAAGGCTCTTCTCCCCTGATCGCTCACTTTGGCCAGTCGGCCCGCTCTAGGATAAGTCCTGGTTTGTACCATTTTGTACCCTTCCCCAGATCTGTGCCTCAATACTACAGAAAATTCCTTGGACTTCATGGCTTGGTTTGTACTCTGACATGCACTGTTAACTGTGGGACCTTAGACAGGTGTGAGCCTTTCCAAATCATGATCAATCAACTGAATGTACTGTACCACAGGTGGTCTCCAATCGAGTTGTAGAAACATCTTAAGGATGATCAGTGGAAAGAAGATGCACCTGAGCTCAATTTTGAGTGTTATGGCAAAGGCTGTGAATACTTATGTACATTGGATTTTTTATTTTTTTTGTAATACATTTGCAAAGGTTTCAAACAAACTTCTTGCATATTGTCCTTACGGGGTATTGTTTATAGAATTTTTAGAAAAATAATGAATTGAATCCATTTTGAAATAGGACTAACAGCAAAAAGTGAAACGCTGTGAATACTTTCTGGATACCCTCTACATTGGTGTTAATGTTAAGCATGAAGGCTCCATCATTTGGTAACTCATGCAGCTTACCATTTGAATATCATGGTGCTTAAAGAGATCTGCAGGAATTTGGAGAAACATTCACAGCCCAGCAATTTCTCTTTCGCTTGGGACAGATTTACCCTCGCATTCAGGGTTTTTAGAAGACCGCCATCCTGTGTAAATTTTGGTGTTTTCTCTCCTCCAGGTCAAATTAGGCTTTAAATACAGGCTTGTTAATTAGCTGAAGAGTTGAATCAGGATGTTGGGAGTAGGAAAAACACCATTGTGCAGCCTTGTGGTACTCCAGGAGCCCCGCACATGCCATATCTAAAGGGATTCACCATATTGACCTTCAGTTTATCAATTCACCCACATAAGTATGATCCAGGTTAGGCACTGATGATTATGCACGAGAAGCCCTGGTGTACAATCTAACCTAAAACCAAAACTGTTGAGAGTAGAGTTAAGATCAGGGCTCTGTGCAGGCCACTCGAGTTCTTTCACTCCAAACTTTCCAAACCATGTCTTTGCACACAAGGGCACAGTCATGCTGGAACATCCCTTAGGTATAGATAGGGCATACAAAGAAATACTATATAGTTGTATGTTACCGTACATATTTCACTTATGTGTACTGGAATATTTTTATTAACTGATACATTTTTCTTTTACTCCACTACATGGTACAACTGATATCTGTACTTTTACTTAACCACGTTTCTGCATGGCATTGCATTAGATAACCACAGTGGTGTGTATTATTATGCATAATTGTATTTCACCAGTGAACAATTGAATTACGTAGGGTTTGAAATCAGACGTGAAAACAGAACATCCATATACAAGAAATAGAGAGAGAGAGAGAGAGAGAGAGAGAGAGAGGGAGAGACTTTTACTATGATTTAAAGGCTACTGTGAGCTTGTTCTTTTAATGATACTTAAGCAGATTTGAAGGTGAGCACTTTTGTACTTTTAATCGAGTAGAATTATAAATGGAGGAAATCTACTTTTAATGAAGTAATAATTTATTTAAGGTACCTCTAATTTTAACCAAGTGAAGGATTTGTGTACTTTGCCTGCCTATGACTCCAACCTTGTAGTTTCGTGGAAGAACCAATGGGTATAATAAGGTATAATAGGATGGATAGTGTCTCATATGCAGGGTCAGGTTGCAGTAGCCACTTTGTATAGTCAGTCTGGTATATATTACTGACTAATACACCAATTTGTAGGACACAAATATTTAAATACATAGATGCTTACAGGATTTAAAGGCTTCAGATCACCTTTCAAAAGCATGTCATCTACACCAACAATCAATACTGACTAGCTGTCAATTCAGAAATGTTACTATATGCAATCTGGCTCAGATTAAACCAGGTTATGTTTACTGTCTACCTACTGTATGCCTGGTCTAGCGTTTCGATCATACATAATTTAGCTCATGAAATGCTTGGCACTAAGTCAGCAAGTGCCAATCATGCAACCAGGAACTCAAAATCGCTGCACTTTACACTCTTATTTCCATCACACCAGAGCAGTGATTTCCTCTAGATTGAAATATGATTTTGAGGCAAACATGCTGGCATAAAAGGTGCGATATTTGTAAATACATCTGTTTAAAAGATATCTCAGTGATAATGCTTGATGAAGGCAAACATACATCTCCCCAGGTCCATACATAATGGATGCATCTCTCTTGCTCCCTTTGTTTCGCTCAGATGTGCTTTCTCTAATTACATGAAGACGTGAGCGTAATTTAAAACGCCTTAATAATTTACAGAGGAGGGGGGGGGGGTGTATCGTAAAAAATATTAGCGTGCAGTTGATGGCAGGAAAGCTTCAGCATTTCCAGTCACCATTATGTACGTAAGTGAGGTGAGCCAGGGATCAAGTCAGGGAACATCCTGTGTTAAATGTCACATTTCAAAAGGCAAGTATTGGTGCATGTGCCTATTTTTAAAGCTACATATGATATACAGGTAGGTAGGTAAAGTATTTCATTTAATTAAAAACATTATGGAATTCCAAAACAGTAGGACGCAGTCATCCGATGCACCTTTCTGCTCAGAATCTACAATAGGATATTCTTGTGTTTTCATTAATTAATTAATTAATTTATTAATCCATTCAAACATTCATTCATTGACGATAGGTTTCGATTTTTATGATATTCACAATAGCGTCTCTTTTGATCAAGCTGTCAGTCTGTTCCAATTCATCATGCATTTATTTCCAAATGCCACTGATATCACTGGTATTTAATGCTTTGTTTTTAAAACACTCATGACATTTCATACTCCTACACACTGTCTATTGCAAACGTGATAAAAAAAAGAAGCACAATGGAAGAGTATGCCATTTCAAGGCCATTGTACCATATGGCACTTGCAGACAATACTGATGTTTTCACTGCATTGGAGGAATGCATCCTTGACATTAATACATTATACTCTTACTATATATATATATAATTACTATATGTATATTAATAATGCATCAGTACTGTTTTGACATTAACTTTGCATACCATGCTTGCAAAACATTGTTATATAATTTTATACACTAACGCTACACATGGACACTTTAGCTTTAAAGGTCGTATATTCTTCTACTTTTTAAACAAGATAATATAAGTTTTAGCGTCTACATTTCCAGATGAAATACAGCTAAGAACATTCATTATGACATCAACGATTCTTTCCTAGGCATTAATATTTCACTCCTTTTGCATGCTGTTCTAGTGATTTAAACGAACTGCCTTTAAACACCCCATTGAGGAAGTGCATTTTCCTAGCCAATCAGAACGCAGGGATCCGAAACATCCCCGTTCGGGACCTTATGAGGCTGCATTGATGGATATGAGGGGCATTCAAGTGCAGAATATAAAGAAATACCCTTATTCCTTTACAATAATGCACTTATCCCAGTGTTTCACTAGTGCTTGGATACCATCAAAGTAGAAAGTTTTCTCAGTACGCCGGAGCCACGACCTGACGAACTGTAACTCCTTTGATGCGAAAAAATGGCCTGCTTTGATCACCAAAGGCGTTCTGTTTTTAAGAAACAATGTACAACCTGATACGTGATTACAGGAACTCTGGAAGTTATTGACACATCCCCTCCACAGTTCTGACCTCACTCCGTGCCATTTCCACATGTCTGGGCCATTAAAGGAGTTCCTGGTTCGACTTGAACGCACCTCGTATAAGACCATTAATTCATAATGGCATTCTCAACATTTAGAGATGTAAAAGTTAAAACACATAAGAGATGAAGAAGGATAGTGGTTAGCTTTATTTAGTGTAACTCAAAAAAAATGGTGCAACGGCAAAGCTGGGCTGGCCTGAACATTGAGCCGGGGGAGTACGAGGTCACATATGAGGTCTTTTGGTATATGAAGTCACAGCAGCGAGGCTTTCATATGTCTCTCCAGTGTGTATAAATGCACAAAAAGCAGGCAATGTCAGGGAATGTTCGTGTGTTCTAACACTGCAGAGATATCTGGATGTCTAAAATGAATAAAAAGTGATTTTTACATAATAGGTCCCCTTTACAAAAATAACATTTTGTGAAGATCTGTTGAAAATACAGGATATTGTGTTGATCTCAGGTCATGAAAGAAAATGAAAATCTCAGCAATAGTTGCTACAGGTAAACAATTCGGTGGGTAAATAAAGTAAAACAGATCATGATATTGGTATATCCTGACTTTCTTTCCATTTCCATGCTTTATAGTGCTACAGATAATATTCGCCCAGCCACTGTGATATAAAATAATTTCATAGGCTCATTAATATTCAGTTGCTTCTGAGTATTAAGTCATTGAAGTTCAAATACGTTTCTTGTGAGTGTGTGTGTGTACGTAGATGTGTGCGTGGAAGTGTGTTAACACTAAGATGAAGAAGCTCTAAAGGATCTTCACAAGAAGCTTGTGAGCTGAGGAAAAGCTAATTGCTTCCCTCATCACCAAAATGAAATAATGAAATTTAAATAGTTCAATGAATCATTCAGTGTAACACGTTTTGTTCATGGCTAATTTGCCAGTGATACCTTTCCAGAATTAATTAGGAGAGTGAACACGAGTGGGAGTGTAGCGGTTTTCACAGCTGTTTTGTCTCAATTAAACAATTCATGAGGACGCGCGGTCTCTGGCTGCAAACGGGGACTCTGGATTAGTCCACAGACGACCACTGGCATAGGTGAGAAATAAAACGACTTTTAGGCTACTGAGCTACGCCCTCACGGCACATCATACACGTACTGTAGACGCCGTGTACATACTACGGAGGGGACACAAAAAAGACCAAATGTAAATAGAGTTTTGAGTAGGCTATAGTAACTCCAATAATCAGTCTTTGCAACCAAAAACCATATCTTGAAAGATGACATGTTAAACCTTGGCATGGATGAGCTATAGAAGAGTTCTACTACTGTTAGTTAAGAACGGCGACTTAAGGGCTGAATTTGAAGACCATTGCCTGGTCCTTTTCCAATCCACAGCTATCCAGTTTCAGTGAATCCGCACCCGCTGTAGGTTAAAATTCCTGTTCTTTGCTGACAGGTGAGGAAAACAATATGGTCTTCTATTGTTGTAGCCTTAAGGTTCAGCATTCTGTGCTTTTCTTTCTCTCCACACTGTCGGGCATCAACATCCATGGTCAGGTCAGTAAGACTGAGTTTACACTAAGACTGTGAGTTGTACAGTTCTGAGCTCACTCCGTGCCATTTCCACGTGTCTGGGCCATTAAAGGAGTTTCTGGTTCGACTTGAACGCACCTCGTATAAGACACCTCTGACCATACCTGACCATGGCATCAACAGCCATGGTCCGGTCAGTAAGACTCTGAGTTTACACTAAACTGGTTTGGTATAATAACTCGCTTTAACACTCTTTACAGAGTAAACAACTCGTTACTGACAATACACTGAACCTTAAAATGGATGAACAACAACAGCAGTTTGGGTAAGCCTGTGCCCATGATTGCTGAGTGAGTATTTTGTTTTTGGTTGACAAGAATGGACCCTAATGCATTACAGTAGTTCTGCTATTGTATATCATTCTCGTCAAGCTTTTGTAAATGTTGACATGGTTTCTGCTCAGCACAATGGTAAAGAGTATTTTTTTTTGAGAAACTATATCCTTCTTGCTTGCCAGCTGGAATCTAGTGTTCGTCACAGAACTGTCAGTCACTACTTTCTTTTCTTTTTCTTTTCATGTAATTCTGCGTAAACCCTAGAATGATACTAAATAAAACCAGTTCATCTGGTACGAACAACCATGCCTTCAAATTTACCATTTTGATCAAATTCTCAGAAATGATCATTAGCATTTCTTGAAGGTAAGATGGACAAACTTAAGGATCTAAGTGACTTTGACAAAGGCCAAATTCTGATGGCTTGTCCACTGGGTTCCAAAACAGCAGGTCTTGTAAGGTGTTCCTGGTATGCAGTGGTTATATCTACCAAAAGTTGTCCAAAGAAGAACAATCATGAACTTGTGCCAGGATTATGTGCCCAAGGCATATTGTTGCACATGGGGAGTGAAGGCTGGCCCCTTTGGTCTAATCGCAATGAGGCGCTTCTGTTTCAGATCCCACAGTGCATAACAGCTTTCTGTATTTTGCTGTGTAGCTGCAGGTCAGAATGCCCATGCTGACCCACGTCTACCACTGAGAGCACCTACAAGGAGAACATGAGCATTTAGATCTGGTCTGATCAATCACGTTTTTCTTTTACATCGTATGGATGGGTGCGTCTTTAACATTTGCCTAGGATTGATACTGTATAGCACCACGATGCACAATGGAAAGAAGGCACGCTGGAAGAGATAGGCATGCTGTGATGCTCTCGGCAATGTTCTGATGGGAAATCATGGCTCCTGCCATACTTGTGAATGTCATTTTGACACGTCGCACCTCCCGAAGACCAAATACACCAATTCATGGCAACAGTAATCTATTATGGCAGTAGCTTCATTCAGCAAGATATCACTCAAGAATGATTTGAAAAACATGAAAAAGTTCAAGGTGTTGACTTGGCCTCCATATTTCCCAGACCTCATTCTGATCAACCCATTGAGGGCTTGAAACATGCAGATTTAAATGGTCTGCTGCTAACATCGGGGTGCCTGATACCACAGCACATCTTCAGAGGTCCTGTGGAGTCTACGGCTTGGTGGGTCAGGACTGTTTTGGAGGCAAATGTCTGTTTCGCTGAATATGTATCCAGCCATGCAACATAAACTGTTGCTCATCACATCCTCATCTGTTGGTTTACAGCATAAGCCTTCCATTCATGAATAAAACACACTAATACTGTAGCTTTCTTTTTTATTTATTTATTTTTTATCAGTGACTATATTAAAATGCACTGATAATTCACTGCATTTTTAAGCTTTTCCTCATTGGGTTACTACATTAGGAGTAGAACACCAGCCATTCTGGCAATGTCTGGGAACCCGACTAACGGAAGGCAGTCACGGCTCATCTCAGGAGGCCTATTGGAAATGTTGTTGCCCATGAGCGTCTGCACATTTAAACGTTTCCCCCTTGTGACTTTCTCCTCTAAACAAATTTGCACTAAATTGAATTACACAAATTTTACCTCATTGCTCTTTCTCTTCTTTTATTAATGTTTACTCGATTATACGCATTCCAAATTTCCTTCAGCCACCATTTGCGTTGCCAAGAACCGCTGAACCAATGCCAAGAACAATAAACCATTCCCTCCATCAGCACAATCTTAAATCAGTACACTCGGAAATAAGGGGGACAATTATCGGTTCGGTTTTGAATCTCCGGGCTCCGACAGCCCTGGGGCTTAACCAGTCGATATTACAGCTAAATGATTTCTATCTGGTTTTAATGCTCACTGTGGCTGCAAATAAGCTAATGAAGCAAAGCTCTCTGTCAGACACAACACTCGATGTTAATGCGTGTTAGTGGTGTTAGTGTCAAGAGTTTCACACCGGTTCCATGGTATTGTGTCCTCCGTCATGGGGAAGACGCAGCAGTTAAAGTATGAAACTAACAGTAATGAGAAATGAATGCTCTCCAACAGTGCTGTGATGCTAATGTGTCATATTCGATAGCTGAAACTAATTAGCATGCCGCACTCTCAGGGCTTAAAAGTTTGAGGATTCTTTATTTATTTTATTATCCAAAAAATATCTTTTTAAGCATAATTATAGTAAATACTCAGTAGATACGCAAGAAGAAGAGGAAAAAAAACCAAGTTTCATTCTTCCATAGAGGACAGCTAGCATGTTAGTTTAAAAATACCTGTTGTGCTAAGCTACTGTAGCTAACCCTATTAATTATTTTTTTTTGTATTTTTTTTTAAATGTATTTATGTTTTTTTTTTTTTTTTTTTAGGCAGTAAAATGTTTAAGGTAGTTAAAAAATATATATCTATGGTTGGTTTGCCCATACATATGCTAACAAAAGATGCTAACTCCTGTATAACTGCTCCATAAAATGCCCCAGCAGTAACTTAGCAGTATTTTCTGTAGATAATAATAAATAAATAAATAAATAAGTAATAATTTGTGATGGTATTGACAGACAATTATCCTGCCTCCCATAAGAAATTTTTAACCATGATATAGGTACCATGGTAGCCCGATGGTACCTGGAACATTGTATATAGTAGCATAGTGCTGCTGACAATACTGTGGTACTCATTTGCTGATATACAGTATTACATGTACCACACTATGGTACATGGCTCCACCATAGGATATGCTTTGGTACAACATATTATGTACTATACATGTACCACGTATATGGTGTTATACATGTTATGGTACTGCCTGTACTATGGCATACCAATAGAATGAACTATGTCTTTACAAAACTTTAGTAGCCACTGTGGTGCCCAATGAATATAATTGTGTTTACCTTGTGGTATTGTGGTACACACCATAAAACTACCACAGTACCCACTGAGGTGACAGTTCCTACCGTGGTATTCAATGTATGATGGACCATACCATAGTACCATAGTACCATGGTCCCTATTAAAGTGTCATAGTACCCACCCTGGTACTCTCTAAAGTCCTAAAGTGCTCTATACAGTACTACAGGTATATTATGGTATGTAGTATACAGTAGTTTACTATAGGAAAATCTCTTATTGGTTGCTAGGTCAGATAATAAATGTATGGTTTTCTGCACACAACAAAAACATAACTATATACTCTTAAAAGTATGAATTCGTCAAAAGCTTTGAACTGTCTGGAAGAAAAAAACAATAGGTCTTTAAGACTTAGCCTTAATCATGTCTATTAAAATGTTAGTACAGAAAAGTCAGCGAGAATGGAATAGAATTAACACAATGATACTGAAAATGAATTATAATTCTTTACTAGCAAGATATTTAAATATAAAATTCTTGATTCTGATTGGTCACGAGCTCTGACAGTAGTTTCAATTGCAGTTTTATAATAATGCGCTCGTTTACGTTACGGATTTTATAGTAATACAGTAACATGCACAGGAATTTCCTTGGTGTATGTTTTTAGAAGGAGTCTCCAGTGTCAATATTTTATGATAATGCTATTGCTGCTGCTGAGTCTTACCTAAATACTACATGCTGATTCTTTGATTGGCTTGTTCTTATTAGTTTTAAGAGGGAAAAAAAAAAAACTGAGACTAGTAAGGAAATCGCTGTTGTGTCATAGTAAAGGGTAACATGAGGTCATTTGTCTTCATGAATGTTCTAGAACATTAAATCTAACTAACTAGAAAAAAATAACTGTAATCATTGGCAAATTGAGGTAATATAGGTCAAATTAAACATTTAACGACAACTTTGATTGTTTTACCTTTCATGTACTTTAGTTTCCTCAAAGCTAAAACCATTCGTCCTTAAAGAATTAAAAGAAAAAAATCCGTCTTTCTTGCTATGCCGCATTCCATATTTATTTATTTATTTATTTATGTATTTATTTATTTTTGGTCATAACCATAAGAGACAAATGAGAAAGAGAAAATTAAACAGTGGAAAACAAAGTTGATTATATGGAAATTAAAAGCCACTGAACCTTGTACACAAATTCTCAACAATACTTCTCAGGCTGTCGCATGTGTCGGGAGAAGAAAAATTAAACGCGCCCCCTTGATCTCAAAGCTATATATTTAAGAGCAGCTCAAGCAATACTGTATTTCTTCATGAAAGCTATTCTCCTGACAGGTACAGCATCATACAGCAGGGTTTATGCAGTGGTTGAAACTACAGTATGCAGAAGATCATGTTGAAAGCCTAAACTGTCACATTGTCTATGAACATATATTGAGCAAAGGGTGGAGCGGTGGAATTGTGCATGGGCGCCAGATACCATATGCATTTAAACAGTAAGGGCATTGTAGTCAATAGGCATGTAAAAATAGTGGAAATTTTCAAAGAGAATTTGTGCTATCAGGTCCGCAATTACCATTGCGACTACAGGTGACCACATAAATGCATGGTTTAACAGCAAGAACTGTCCTGTCTGGAAGACCTTAGCTGATTTGCTACCATGTTAGTGTTAGTCTACGCAATACACTTATTGTCAAAGTGGAAATGATCACCTTAAGGTTTCTGAGCGGTGTGAAAAATATGCAAAGAGGACATAATAAGGATAGAATTTTAGAGAGATAGAGATTTATTTAATGCAGCATGCAATTTTTAATTTTTTCTTTTTTTTAAGTAGCTTAAAGGGATTGTAGCGGTACAGCTTGTAGAACCGCCACACCCTGACGACACTGGCATAGCAAGCACCTCACACTTTGCCTAACACGACATCAGCCATGTTGTCGAGGCTGTGAACACGCTCTCTAACATAGCTGCTTTTCTCATCATCCACTTCTTTTTTTTTTTTTTACTCTAACAATCCCCCTCCTACTCCTTCGCACTCTCATAAGCCGTTTTCAGCAAGCAATTAAATTCTCCACTGTGCATTTTTATTGCGTTATTCCCTTAATATACGGCATATTACCAGGAAAAAAAGTCAAAGAGGATTTGCAAGATGAAAATTACATTATTAAAAAAAATTATAGAGGAGAAGGAAATTATGAATTCTAGGATATTTGATACTAAAGTGGCTACCTTACATGCTCAGTTTTGGGAAGAAAATAGACAAAGACTGCACATTAAAAGTTAAAAAAAAAAAAAAAAAGATAAATAAATAAACCACTTGGATATTTATTGACTTTTACTGAGGTGCGCGCTTTCCTTCAACACCTCTGAGCTGAAGAACTGAAGACCTGATGATGCTTGAAGTGCGGTTATTCCTTAAAAACCTTAAAATTGTTCAAAACATTCAAGGCTTGCAAGAGTGATCCTGTACTGCATAAAAATAAATAAAAATGACAGCCACGTATTGTTCTGTTATAGCTCTTGCCTTCTGTTAACAGGTTCCAGATGGTTACAAGCAATATTTACGTTATTAGGTTATAGCTCGAAGTGGCATTCATGAAAATGAAGAACAAAAAAACAAAACAAAAAAACAATGAAAAAAAGTTCTTCCTATAGAGACAGAACTCAACTGCTAAAGTACTGTATGGTATGTGCTAGTGCGTCAAGGCGACATCCATCCATCCATCCATCCATTCTCACCAACAATTTTAAAGAAAACAGAATACTATTTTAAATGTGAGTTTGTATGTATGACGTGCCTCCCTAAGGATCTTTACACATAGAAATGTGTTACTGTTTGTTTGGTCGTAGGCGTACTCCTACTGAGCATCTTTACAGGGGGTTATCAGATCATAGGTGAGTTCATCTGATCTGATAAACCATCTGCCCTACTTTTTAAACTGGCAAACAAAACCTCTCTATTTCTCTATCCCACCCAAAAAAAAAATGGATGCCAGGTGGGATCTTGTAAACGGCTTGGCATTTTTTTCATTGGCTTGTTATTTGGCATTCTTCCGATGTTAAGTTCACCAGCAGTGCTTCCCAACCAGCCTCCATCCCACACACATACACACACCTTCCTCCCATGGATACACCCTTAGTGCCCAGCTTGGCAGCACATTAGACAGTTCGGAGCTACAAAGCTGCAGGAATTGGCACACCAAACTTTTTTTTTTTTCTATATTTACAGAGTTTAGTTTCATTTTTTTTGGAAGATAAACACTTTTTTTTATAAAATCATTGGTCTTTACTAGTATAGTGACACGCATCCACTAACACATATATCAAATATGCATATTTTGTCAAAGGAAGATCCCCTTCGTGAATGTCCCCAGACGTCAGGTTAAGCAAAAGATATTTTGAAAGTGCCATGTCAATATGTGGCAATTAAAAAAAAAAAAAAAAAAAAAAAAAACCTGTTTCCACTGATCTTTCTTCAAGACAAAAAGACAGGGAGGCATTAATGACATAATTGCTCTCTCTTCCCTCTAGCCACTGCCTCATTCGATTTCTTATCAAAAGGGATTCAGACACTATTATTGGGCTTCCTGGAGGTGTTAGATGGCTGAATTCAATAAAAACGGGAAAAGTCATACAACTAACAGGCAACACGCGGCTGAGGATTTTACAAGGTGGCACCTTGGATGTAGTTTGATTTCAATCCATTCATGCATAAATTATATGTTTAAAAAAAAGGGAACAAGCAAAAAATTTTAGGGTGTTTAGGCTCCCTAGGGGATGAAATTAAACAATACAAACAATCTTTTTAATTAATATGGGATTTTGAAGAAAACGTTTATAAAGATACACCGTGCAGAGAATGACACTAGAAAATAACATAATTTATGCGATGTTACAGTAAGAGTCTCAAGTGATTGGGTGATTTACATATTATTAAGCATTATTATTAAAAGTTTATTTCAATTATTATAAAAAATATTAAAAAGTATATTATATTGTAATAAAATTAAAAAACTTTTTTTTTTTTTTTTTTTTTACAAATGTGTACACAATGCATGAAGGTGTTAAATATGAAAAAAAATATTGTTATTATTATTATTATTATTATTATTATTATTTATTTATTCATTTATTTATTTATTTATTTATTCCTATGAAAAATCTTATATATCAGGAAAGATGCAATAGAGATGCAAATAATAATAATAATAATAATAATAATAATAATGTAAATTCCTTAATTTCCTTAAGATTTATATACAATACCATGTCGCCATGAATTAATCAAGTAAAGCACCTGCAAATGATGTGGTTGTGTGTTAAAAAAAAAAATCCACCCATGGATCAACAACTAACTGTCTCAAATCATGGCCATTATACTGAACTGTATGTTCATTGTTTACAGTTCATGGTTGATTGATGAAGAAATTAAAACACAACCCGCCATTTCCAATAAATAAATAAAAGATGTCTAAAGTAACCTAAAATACTTGATATTTACATCCAGGGACAAATATAGTGATTAACCATCTAGCAAACAGGTATATTAGATGGCATGCTAAGGACACAAATTTTAATAATTTTATAACGACTTCCTGCAGAGACTATTTATGTCCACGGAATATTAATATGTTTATCAGCTTTATAGAAAGTGGATTTTTTTTTAAACCAGCACTTATTGTACACCCTCCTAATAAAAGAGCAAACATCATAAAGCACGAACCTAGCATGACCTTGGCATGAAGTATTAATGATCCACATAATTAAAGCCTTCTGGATCGCTGGAATACAATACAATAGTGGTAACTTGGGCGTGTCTAATCCAGGCATAAAAAAAAAAAAAAAAACCATTATTATAGGAACATTGGTAATAATCTAGTTCTCATAAAAAAGGTGCATTCTTCCTTGCTTGTACACAGCACTGCCTCTTTAAATGAATTCATGAAGAGTCTCACTTAGGGGTTAGCAGCCAAGCAAGAAACCTGTTAATATCCGCCTTGACAAGGTCATCAGGGTTCAAATGGATGCTGTCAGCCAGAGGCCGTTGTGGGTCTCTCACAGGAGATAGAGAGAGTGAAAACAAATCATCTATGAAGATCAAGGGAGTGTTTTTGTTGAGGATTTTTTTTTCTTCTCGCTCCTCCAGTGAAAAGAAGAGATTAAATAATTCAGATAGGACATTCCTTCAAATTTGTGAAGCAGCCAAAACCAAAGTTTTTTTTTTTAACAAGAAGATATACGTACAACTTAATGATCTTGACTAACCCCTCTCACCCCAGGCAGAAGATTGCTTACCGGATTGCCACGTCAAGGAAAGACTTGTGGGTGTGTAAAGAATAAATTCCCAAGTGAGTTCCCGCAATCAGGTTGATGCAAAGCAGTGTTAATGGGAGCAAGACCTCAAAGCTATAGAGTAGCTCTCACTCAACGGCCTTTGCTTAGGGTAAATCTCCAAGCTAGGCTCTGGATGGATTAGTGTAGTCCATCGGCAGGGCAATAGAAATATTATCAGTGGTGTTACAGGACACGTTGGGGGCAAGCAAGAGTCCGTGACATGCTTTGTTCGTTCTTTCAGTTCACTTTCTATATCGAAGAGGCACACACACACAAGAGAGAGTTCTATTGTCAGAAGAGGATAGCTTGACCACAAGGCCAGTGAGCCGTTAAATCCAATTATATCCAATTACCAGGAACTCTTATAACAAAGAGAGGGCTGTTATTTCGGAGAACGTGGGAGAAGATTGAATCTGATTGTACCCCGGCAGTCGACAGCGAGCAGGATAGATGGACTCCGAACATCAAAACAGACTAACGTTCTGACTAATTGGATGTCCAATTATGTCCTCAAATGGTGGACAAAAGTGTTGAGACAAAACATAGTGAAACTATTTTTTTTTTCTTTTTGTAAATATTGACAATCAAGATAATACGAAACATTTGTTATTTTATGCAATAATAAGTGTGAAGTCCTTTATTCTGCAAAACCTCTGGTTCTCTGGTGTCACTCGCTCAATTACTGAAGATCAGTACAGAAGATGGCTCTTGACTGCTTACTGCCTTCTTTACCAACATTTGTCCAACAGTTTTCTACTGGGTTTATGTTAGGAGATGACCCAGGTCATCCAGCCAGTTTTCCATTAGTTTTTCAATTAATTGGCACAGATAAGCCAGAACGATTTAGTGAAATGGACTTCTTTGGAGAACCAGAGGCAACCGGGCACAGTGTGAATGCATGGCATATGTTGTCTTTTTTACATTTCTGCCACTATTATTACTGTAGGTCACAAAATACATTAAACTGGAAATGTTGGAGAGGGTAACATCTCAAAGATCGCAGGTTCAATCCTTAACTAGAGAAAGAGTCAGGTCCATAAGTATACGGACACGATAGCCGTAAATATTCTTCTGCAATGATGGATGGTTTTCCGAGGCTAGCGATACAGTATGTGTATACTTTCTTATGATGTGTGTCTCTTTGGGATGCGTCTGGTGTCTGGGGACGGTTTCACTCTACCATGAAGACGGTTCTGGCCTCGACTGATG
>JAQMYL010000013.1:13062319-13075936 GCA_030014365.1 Clarias pachynema | reverse complement strand
GTGCTTGGTGGGTTTCCTCCGGGTACTCCGGTTTCCTCCCACAGTCCAAAGATATGCAGGTTAGGCTAATTGGTGTTTCCAAATTGCCCGTAATGTGTGAATGAGTGTGTGAGTGAGTGTATGTGTGTGTGCCCTACGATGGATTGGCACCCTGTACAGGGTGTACCCCACCTCTTGCCCTAAGCGTCCTGGGATAGGCTACAGCCCCCCGAAACCCTAAATACAGGAGTTGAGTTACTAAGAATTACTTTGATGAAATGACGTCGCAACAACATTGACTATGGGATAACGTTGAACAAATACTCTTAACACAATGACGCAAAATTGACTTCACAACAAGATTAATACCAAACCAATGGCCTGTGCTGGAAACTGTATGATGTAGGAGGTAGTGGTTACGCATTCGACTACTGATTGGAAGGTCTCAGGTTCAAACCCCGCCACCACCACTGTTGGGTCCTTGAGCGAGTCCTTAACCCTCAACTGCTTATATGTATAATATGATAAAAATGTAAGTCGCTATGGATAAGGGCGTCTGCCAAATTTCGTAAAAGTCTGCAGTGTGATTGCTTACCACTGGTCCATTAGGTAACATCCTAGCAAAGGTACCCTACAGATATTCCCTAAAAGTGCTCCCTTTATGTTTCCAAGACCTTTGGATGACTGAATGTGAACGTTCAGAGAATGTCTGGATATTTTATGTAGGACCATAAAATGTTGTTTTTCCCAGCGGATAAATGCAGCACCAGCTGGGATCCAAACACGGTTCTCCAGGGCACCGTTCCAGTAACCTTATGTAAAAAAACGGTATGCCTAGGATGCTTGGGCCTTGCGCGATGTTTTAACAGAAAAAGGTTAAAAATATTTCCGTGGGACCAAGAAGGAATGTTCCCTAAAGGTTATATTTCTGTATGATTTGAAACGTTAATCTAATTTGAAATACAGCAACAACAAAAATAAATAAATAAACAAAAATATACAAATAAATAAATAAATAACCTTTTCTGTGAAACCGTATGTGATGCAGTTTGAACACGGTGCAAGCAGCATATTACTGTAAGTTAGAGTATTTTGGGGACTTAGGCGCACCTCAGGGTAATATTTCACAAAGAAAATGAAACAGAGATGTGCAACACGAGATACAGACGATGTGTGTGGGAGGCTGCTGTGTTCGTCCCAATCGGAATTCTAAACCCTGTTAGGAACTTCAGGGACCATCGGATGTGGACGTAGTGCTAATGGATGCTAATGGGCATAAAAGCTCCAGATAGAGTTTTTTTTTTTTTACCTTGTTTTTTAATGTTGTTTTTGGGTCATTTATTCACTGTTGCCTCAGTTCCAATGATGAACATCATCACGACGTAAAAACGTACAATGGTCATCCAATGTTGGGGTTCCTGCTGGGACGTTTTCTGTAGTATCAATGGTAGCAATGTTATGCCTTGAGAATACACATATTTAAAGGGAAAGATTCATTCTTTTTCTCGTCTTGGATAAAAAGAAAAAATGCTTATTATTTAACATGAGCTTGAGGCAGTGTGCATATTTTCTGTAAATTACCATATGTGCTTACTTTGCACCTCAGTGTATGAAAGCATGTAGTCTGGTTGTATTCATATTTTAAATGATTGCTTGCTCAAATAGACATTACATTAGTTTGCTGTTTCATCAATTTATATCACAGTACATAACGTTTGGTAGTCTTTTTGGTTGTTTTTAGTTAAGTGTCGTACCAGTGGTCAAAAAACATTTCTATTATTGCTAGAACTTAAGACATGAGGTCTACTGGACCTCATTGTCTCTTTCCGTTTATTGAACTGACTCAGTGTTTTGAGCAAGGACTTTAATAAAAGATTAATGGCCAAGTAATACCTACAGTATATAAAGTCAGTGGGGTCTTAAGAGGTAAAGCTCAAATGACCTCAAATGCGTTGTGTGACCGACTCACCAACCATCGATTTACTCTCATTGAGACCGAAGAGAATGTGCAGCAACAAATAAATGACCCAAAATCGTCTAGTCTAAACCCAGGATTAGTCAATAATGCTTGTAATTTCCTCAAGGATTACTAAAAAAAAATATAATAATAATGGAATAGTGATGAGAAAAAAATAGGTTAATACACTGAAACATTGCAGTTTTGGTAGACTTTTTTGTCATTCCAAAAAATAATAATAATAATAGTAATAATAATTGTCATCGCTTCGTTTCCAGTAATCCATAAATCTAGTTTAGATCCTCCAGAATAATCTTAACTGAGCACCTTTCCAATCCAAACTCCATGGAGCCTTTAGAAAGAAAAATAAAACCTTTTTTTTTAATCAACATCTGAACAAATTTAATCTCCACTGCCTCAAAAATGCATTATTAAAAGTTCTGATAAGGATAAGACCAATGATTGACAGGAAAGAAAGAACACCGACCGCTTTGACCCACATACCCCACAAAACAAATCTATAAACTTACTTGACCTTGACCCATTTTAAAGGCAGTTACGTGTACCGAGAACTATTTCACTGTCCGCCTGGAGTGCGCATATATTCCAGATAAATACAGTAGTGGCCACCGATGTCGCTGGTTATACCGAAAGTGTGTCAGATTTCAGTTGGAAAAACAGGTCACTGTACTTCCAGCTCATCAATTTCCATAGCTTTCTCAGCAAATTACCTCCAGGTTCCGTGTTCCCTCCTCCTACTGGGTTTTAAAGCTGCCTAGAAATCATCAATCTAGGACAACCTTTCGAGCGCTCGGTCAATGCCCCTAATTAGACAAAACTCCCTAAAATAGGGCAGTGTAGAGTGAACTGCAAGGGACAAAAAACGTATACTTAGTGTAATACCAAGGATCCATCTTAAGTATGCTTGCCCTCAGAAGGAAACCATGAGAGTTGCTTGCCACTAGTTTAATTAAGTGATTAAATTGATGCCCCAAATACCCCAGATAGTGAGCAGATCTACAGTATGAAGAAGGACTTCTGCATTTATAATGGCAATAATGCGTTTAGTGGTATGTATGCACACACTGGGATAATATATAACCATTTATTTTATTTTAGGTCTCAAAAAATACTGTGCTTTTTTTTTTTTTAATCAAGCGCGGAATCTGTTTCCAAAGTTGAGCATCCAATCATGGTTGTCTGGGATCAGTTCTAGTGTAAAAGCTAGGCATTATAAGCAAGTAAGATAAGTAACTGGTTGAACTGGTCGTGTAAATTGACTATTGTTAAGTAAAAATCATAAAGAAGGACTAGAACTATAATGAGGCATTCTGTCTGAGGAAATCTATCAACTAATGGAAGGTGTCACTGCCATGTGATTTTCACTCTGAAGTTAATGATTTTCCACTGATATCACGTCCTGAAGTGTTTCATTCTTCTAATATCACACTAATCTTTTGTTTTTTTAATTAATTCATAACGTCTGCTTTTATGAGGTAATGGTGTTACCTTGGTGTTATGACTTCCTGTTATCACTTGGGTTATAACAGTCCATCTCTCAACAGCATCTTTTTCTCTCTCTCTCTCTCTTAAACAGATTAAAAATGAAATAATAATAATAATCGTAATAATAAAAATAACAAATATTATGTATTTAAAAAATCTGGTAAGTCTGGTAGTTTTGGCTGGCGATTAGAGATTTCCCCCAAATTAAATATGGGCAATACTGTAACATGTCCGAATCCGACGAGCACATTAAAAAAAAACCTGAATGTGGACCTCGGTATTGTCAGATGTGATGAAAAACCAAAATAATGATACGTGAGAGAGGCCGTAATTAGTTTGATTTAACGCCAAGATCGTCATTCTGACATCAAGTACAGCGCCATGCTGTTGTCTACCATAGTTCTACAGGTATTGCATCAGCTCGAGTTCATCAAACCCCCGTACCCCCCCAACCTGCATCGAGATTTTTTCCCTGTGAAATGTAAATAAGCATGTTCTCGGGGCGAGACGACTCAGCTCTGATGTCAACAGTGCAGCTTTCCCAGTGGGAGAGACATTCCTCTCACTCCCTGCCAGGCAGCCGAGTGAAACTGATCAAGACACCATCACATTCCGGTTCACCGGCACACTCCACTCGGTCAGGACTGCTCTCAACTCTCAAGTAAATCTGATACACATGCATGAGGAGAAGAACGCTTGCTATATGGATGGTACATACTGTAGGAATATATGGAGGCATCCATGCATGCTTTTCTTTTTCCATGTAGAACTATTGAATGTGTCTTTAAAGTAGGGTTACCTGTCAGAATTGTTAAAATGTTAAAATTATATGTTGGTCTCTCGTTTTGAGCATTGGCTCTCGCCACCCTTCCATAGGTGGCACTCTCAATGGGGCGTGTCTGAAGCGTTTGGCGTTTCTTATTTCCCATCCTGCTGTTACTGGAGCTAGCAATATTCTGAATGTCATGTTGCTTTAGGAAGAACTAGATGTGTTTTTGAACACATTCTTCATTACTGGGTAGAGTCTCATATCGGCTGGCACGAGCTAATGCTGTGCAATTAACTCAAAATTCAGAATCTTTAATTGAAGTAGTCATGCACTCAACAAGTATTATTATTATTATTATTATTATTATTATTATTTGACTGTAACCTCAGCATTGGATTGACCTCCCTTATGAATATTTGCCTTAAAAATTGAATTTTGCTAAATGTACTGGAGACGTTCAAAATTAGTTTTTCGTCAGTGGAAATCCAAGAGAAGCATGTTCATAATTTTTTTTTTTTGTGAGGTTTTTTTTCTTTGCATTTTGTACAAGATTTAGTTAAGACATAGCAGCATTAGTCCCAAAAAAGTTAGCAAGAATGATAACAGGAAAAAATGGAGCCACTTTTAGTTTCGTTTTTAAAGCAGCCGGTGCCAAGAGGAATTATAAATTACAGTTAATTGATGTATAATGCATAGTTATTTAATATTTTACTTCATTTACATGCCTTTTCCAAATGTTTTGATTGTTTTTGTATGCAAAAATATGATTATAGTTATGGAAATTGGTAATATTGGTAATATTTTTGGGGGGCTTGAATGGATTATCTGCATTTACAGTACATTATTTCCTATTGGAAAATGCATTAATACAGAATTTCACCTTAAGAACTCGTCTCCAGGACGGATTAAATTTATATATTGAGGTTCTACTGTAATTTCTTTATTAATTAATTAATTAATTCTGTTTTTACAGTACAAAGAAAAAAAAATACAATTAATTATGATATTGATGTGAGGTCATATCTCCGAGCACTACTACAGTATGAACTAATCAGTGATTTCTTTAGCCTGGACTGAATCGAGCAGAGATTGAGCTATTGTATCAAATCTGGCTCCTGGTATCTTATAATAAGTGGGCTACTTTATTCTACCGTCTCCTGAGCGTGATGTTATATCGAATTGATCACCTCACGTTGAACAATACGATACAACACACTGTAACACACCTACCTTAGACTGACCCCTAATATTCCTTTTAGCTGGACTTTCTATTTGACCTTGTCGCTGTTCACAGTGTTTTGCTTTTTTTAAGTTCACCGAAGTCAGCACATGACAAATTAAATGCAGCTTTCTGCTATGACAAGACATTACTTTGTTCATTTGTTTGTGTTCTGTTTTTCACTTCTTTTTGTGTTTTGGTCATTTTTAGACAGAGGCCGCGACCTGCGCCTGTGGTTATGATTGGCCAATCATAAAATCCTGAATGATGCACTTGGCCCAATTACTGGTGGCAGGGTGGACGTGAACTTGGATCGTACTGTGATGAACAGAAAGCCATAAAAGTGCAGGTTTATTCCATCCAGGGCTGTAAAGTGTGATTATAAACCCAAATCCAATATCGAGTCTTCAACAAATGATGAGAAGATTAAACCACAGAGGTGTTGGACAAACCTGTGGAGATTACAGGATTTACTTTCAGCCAAATCATGGTATTGGTGCTAAAACATGTCTCACCTAGGTGAAAAAGTGAATTTTCAGATATATTCTATACTTTATGCTTCTAATCTCCAGATCCATGCCTTGTTATTTGTTAAAATGCGTACACATTTATATTTTTTATTTATTAGATGAAACGAAACACATTTGCTAAATACAATTTCATGCCCTTTTACTGTATGTACAGTAGTGACCATAACTTTTTAGAATTAAAATCTTTTAATAATCTTAATAATCATTCAGATGAAACTTGACTAATTTAGATTTCACATGAAAAAACCAACCTAAAAAAAAAGTATTATTCTAAAATGCTAAATTGTTAAGATGTATTACAACATGAATTTGATATGGTTACGGACACTACAGTTTTTGCGCGAAATGCTGTAATTTAAGAATTTCCACAGGTCATATGCTTCTAAGAAGCTTACACAAATATTAGTAGCAATAAAGAAATATCATTATCATTTTAACTATTAACTATTATTGTTTGAAGCAAGACCGTATAACACTGAAAAATGGCCAATTTTGGGACACATATAATATAATCTCTCAAAAAATGGCTAGAGTTAGCGTCTTGAAATTTTCATGGAAGCAAGATTGGTCAGCTTCTTTGGGAGACACATTTTCTGTGAGTTCTGGGGATGGCTCCAAAATAGAGTGCTATGTAGACTGTAAAATCCATTGTTCCACCCACCAAGTAGTGCCATTGGTCAAGGAATAGAGAGGGATTTGGGATTCAGCCTTGAAATTAATGTGATATGAATAGTTAAACGTCGCAGTGCTGTTATGCTCTATTATCACTAATCATGGAATGCCTCTCAGATCACACATCAGATTCCTAACTTTTATAAAAATGCCAAACAATGCTTTCAGTTAGTTTTTGACTGATGTTAAAAAAATATTGGATAATGGCTGATGCTTAGAACACTAATAATGGAATTATATTTAAGCTTAGAATCATTTTTCGTCCAAGACCTAGTTTAGACCAAACTTAGTTGTATGCACCTGTACCCAAGATTTGTACCCAAGGACTCCAGTAATCATATAAAGACTTTCCAATGACTCATTTCCAGTATTCTTACAGTTCCATATTTAGTACTGCTTGTCTCTACAATTCGACACCTGCATATTGGTATGATTTATAGTCCGACCATCTGGTGTCACCAAGAAGAGAATGGATTCCTTTGTCTTTAGGTTTCTTCCCTGTCTTCAAGTTTTTCCTCCTCACTGTCCCCTGTGGATCTAAATCTACAACTACATCTACATTAAACATGTTCAACTAAGTTACTTTGTCTAGATAACGACATAAACACTCCGTTTCCCTTCTTCCCCTATCCAGTGGTATCAATCTTCAACCTCAGCTCCCGATAACAGCTTGCCTGCTCAGGAAACATCTGGCTGCTGGTGTTGCCATAGTGACTCTCTCTCAAGACTTGAGTGTGGATAGACAGGGTAATTCATCAGCAGTGAATTCTGATAGGAAAGCATTCACAGATACCCGCGGCTTATCCCAGCAAACAAACCTGAAAGAGCCAGACCTGTGCATGCCACCTATCAATTACAGTCAAATTCAGCCAGCAGGGAATCCATTAGTATATGACCAACCTCATCCAGGCATAAGGGAGTACACCACGTTCACTGCTGTTTCTGAGAGCTACCGGTGTTGACAGGTTAGCCCTAGAGCACTGACCCTGTAGAATAATGCATGGCTTCCTCCTGGGAGATGGCTGTGGTTTGCATTCTACCCATTAAACAAATAAGCCATTAAAACTGTGATTCCCCCAGAAGAGTAAACCGCACTAATTATAGCCTGAAGGATGCATACATAATGATCTAATCTGAAATCTAGCACGTGTAGTCGAGGAGAGCATCTCTGGTAAATGTATCATACATTACTGCTTATTATTTACCCCAAAAATAATATATATATATATATTTTTTTTTTCCATTACACACCACAACTGAGCATTCGGTACAAACCAAAATGAAATCAAGTAATGAGAAAAAGGAAAGGGTTGCTTTGAGAGGGTAAAGAAATCAATCTTTGGTTTGTAGCAGCAAATCAAAAGCCCCTGTTAGTCATCCAAACCGCAGTCCAAGCTGACAATGCCCCTCGGACGAGGGAGCGCAAATTCATCATGTTAACATCCAGCTTTAACACCAGCGTACGTCAAGTCGCCTTCAAAGTGAGCAAGTGAAAACAGTGTCCTTACCTTCCACGGCGTAATCTTCTGCTCCGGGGAGAGATAATGCAAATGGGAGGGAGAGAGAGAGAAGAGAAAGATAGTTAGACATTGAAGCTGTGCAAACCACGTCCTGTATAAAAGTATACAGTATATTATGCAATTTGTACCATAACACCTACAGTCATGATATTACAAGTGTGGTACAAGTATACTTCTGCCACCTACAATCCACGAACCAATCCAAACAACAAAAGCATGCAAACAAGCTTCGAATATATTGTGTATGCAAGTAACAGGTCATGTTTGTGGAGAAATTAAAAGCAGTAATTCTGTGGTTCAAGCATACTTCATATCATGATATAACTCTAAAATTGCTGTACACACCTCGACATTGAGGAAACGAAAGTTTCCAAGAGATGCTGGATATTTGTAATTACAAAGAAATCCTAAAATTAGATTATATAACATGAAGGTAAAGATGTACCGTAAGTTGCAATTAATGTGAAAACCTATGTATGGTATGCATAGTAAACAATACCGTGCAATAGTCTTAAACCTTCATATAAAATTATTTTAAATGCAGACTCAATTAAAGAAATGAGAACAGATGTTTTACTGTAACAAGCTGCAAAGTGCCCAAAGATACAATTTAGAAACTGGTTGTTTATGTAACAACCTCAGCAGCGACCTCATTTCCCCACTCGTCTGTTCCAACCACTCAGCATTCAGCATCACCAGTATACTAATCACCGGCCTGATCATCTGTCATCATCTGCACCTGTCTCTCGCTGGTTTGTGCCTTAAGTTAGATGTTTTTTTTAATTTTTATGCTTGAATGATTCATATGTCACTGTTTGGCTTAACAAACAAAAATATTCATCTGAAACTGCTCAGGTTCTGGAACTAGTATGAAAATCAGAGCCAAAACTTATTCCTCCTGGAAGTCTGGAGAACTATTCTTCAAAACTACATATACAAGAAAGTCTGTCTCGGAAGCAAAATATGAAGAAATGGAAGGTGGTATACTGTTCCAGCTAAGCGAGAACATACCATATATCGAGCTTGACCAACAAGCATTTCTAACAGCCTAAGATCTACGTACTTGATGAAGTGAATTTTTTTTTTTTTGAAGTTTCAAAATAACTTTATACCGATATTGAGAATTATTTTTAATTTAGTTCTTCGTTTCTCATTGGTGCGGGTTGGGATCTCCAGAGATGACTTCCTTCAGGTTCTACTGTACGTTCTCCTCCTACGTCTCATGAGTAGGTTGACTGCCTGGTCCAAATTGTCCCCGACTGTAAATACTCATGCATGATTCCCTGTGATAGTCTGTCATTCCATCCTACCGAGAGCGCCAAGGTCCCAATGTTCTCTGGACAGGTTCTGGCTCCACTCTTACCTTGACCAGGATAAAAACGGTTACTGAGGATAAATGGAAAAACTCTGATGAGGTGTTTAAAAAGAAGCTCCATCAGCAGCTAGTCACTAAAGCAATCAGCAGCCGAGGATTGTATAGGACTCGAGCACCGAGAGCTATAAGCACTTTACAAAAAGTTACATCGGGGAAGAGTTAAGGTACAAAGAGCGTAAGTGCTCACTGAAGTACGGCCATTGATATGCTCTCTTTTTCAGCTCTGCCTCTTATTTAAGTTTAAAAGAAAACCACAAGTAAGTTCCTATACACAAAAACTGAGGAAAGCTTCTTTACTCATGTGTAGTTTTGCTACAGATTCAGCATTCCTGTCATTACCTTCTGAACAAGCTTTATGTTGAACACGCACATGTCTGACTCCGGTTAGTCAGATAGATCAGGGGTCATCGCTTGGAGTGCCAAGGACTGATGGTGGACGCTGCAAAGCATGTTATTCAGACTGACTTCAGGATATAACCCTGTCCTTGGTGAATGAAATATATGCGGACGTAGTTAATCTCTACTTTTGTAGGCAAGTCATTTTATGTACTGTAACTGGACCTTCAGCTGAATATCTCCGCTTGAGATTATTGCAGTATAATGAAAAACGGCAGCAGGTTTCTACTGATCCGGCAACCGCAGTAATCTCAGGAACAACTCTGCATAGAGAATGGAATATGCATGCATGACTAAAGAAAGGAAAAAAAACGTTTTTGGAGGACGGTTCGGACATTTCATGATGTCAGTGCTTCTCAAGGGCTTCGCAACACTCTAAATATTTTAAATCCCCTTTCATGAGAAATGAACTCTTCGTCGGCAGCCAGTAAAGACGTAGCAAGGGGATATTTGCCGTAGCGCTTTTTCACACATTCAGCATTTCATCTCGATGATTCGTTCTGACAACACCTGTCCAGTCAGTTACTCCCCAGCCCGTTCCATTAGTGGAAGGAACCGATCGCTCCAGGCGTGGCAGCGCATCAGGGCCATATTTCCTAAGCGCGGAACAGGGTATATAATGTAAATGGGAGGCCATTTTGAGCTTGAAAGCACTGGGGAATTATTTCTCGCAAGCATGTTTGGGATGGTGCAGCTCCCGCAAATAATAAGCATAGATCTTATTTGAGAATGCAGCTATGGGCAAGTGCATAGTAATGCGTGGCGATAAAAGAGAAGAAATGAAAGCAACCTTGGAGAGCGAAATGATAAAAGATGATGCCTAGATTATGATATTATGCAAAACCTGGGACAATAGAGGTGAGGGGGAAGGGGAGGGAGGTGTTAAAAAGGCTGTAAGGGGTAAATTGTGTGTGCAAGTCAAATTATAAAAGAGAGAAAGAGAAACAACAACAACGAAAAAAAAAAAAGCATTAAGGGATGATTTGCTTCTGTTATTTTCCACTGGGGTTTGGTATCCAATATTTGACTTTCATGATCCTTAATCCTACCAATAAGAGGCAGGAGACATCGATCAGTGCTGTTGTCACTTTGAAACGCTTGTGTGTGTGTGAGTAATTGGATGTTAACCCTCGGATGGAATATGGCTGACTGCTTTCTCCACTAGCCTCGCTTCGGTGCACACAGCGGTCACTTAGTCGATGGAGAAAAACCCATTTCAGTTGCATGTATAAGTGTTAGCACTGCCATTACGCATGCTTTTAACGCCATTTGCACGTCACTCCTCCAGACAACACAGGCCATTTCTTTCCCCTATAAACTGATGGTAATGTACTTATATGTGCCTCAATTTTGATTTTAAACAGACTTGAAAAAATCCGAACTGTCTCTTTAAGAAATAACTTCCAAAGGAACCAAAGATTTTGTATTTTTCTTTCCCTTCATTACGTTTCTTTTTTTTTTTGGTGGTGATTTGTTTGGAGCTATCTCCTGCCCAGATGGAGCTGACCAAAGCCGCTCTTCAGAAAACCTGAAGGTGACGCCACGGAGGGTTTGTCCAGGCTATTTCCTTACCTCAAAGGTAGAGAAAACAACTTTTTCTCATATATTTCCATCAGCTTAAATGCATTATAGCCGTCATGCAGAATTACATGCATATGTCAAGAAAGTTCTGATTAAATGCTTAGAGTATGTAAACCCATATCTAATCAGATCAGCATCCATGTAAACAGTTAATCTGGATTCTTCGGAATGATTTCGATCGGATTGAGTGTCTAGTGTAAACGCACCTAATGAGGATGAGTAATGGAAATCTTAAGGTGTGGCATGTATACTGTAGGTGTACGTTTCTATACATTTGTGCTTACCAAGGCACAAAACAGGACAAGGCCAACACCGAACAATAGAAAACAAGGAATACAATATAGACTAAATACCAAAAAAATGTACGGAACGACTTCACAACAAACAAAGAAACAGGCACAGAATAGAAACTTAAGCAGCGTTTGAACTGCAATAAGCCACTAGAAGGTGCCGAATGTTTTAAAACCTCCTGAAGTGCCAGGGGAAAGGATGCACTAATAAGGACAATGGTGTTTATTTTTAAAACCATGAACCTTCTAAACACATGTCCAAGTTGAACCTGAAGACTTGGTGTATGAGATCCACGTTGGCAACCTGACACCCAGTCTGTGATACGCCACACACGAGCTTCCATCGATCGAGCTCAGCAGGGGACGGCTTGACAAGTGCACTACAGCTCCATTGAAGACAAGAGGGACTTTAGGGGTGTCTGATGACCCAATTTCCGGTCGCTTATGTCTTTTTACAGCAGCTCTCAAAACAATATCTTTACCCTATCTGCGTTGTGTATTCGGAGACATTTCGAGTTGGTAAAATGCTAGACAAATATTCTAGGTCCATCAGTACTCCTGGCCGTCCCTGGCCAGACGTTTGGCATAGAGGTCAAGCTCCTGCACCTGGCGCGGTAGCCTGTGCTCAGGTTGTTTGACACAGCAAGGGATTTGCCCCTTTATAACACCCTCAGAAAGATGATAATCTTCAGACCGAATCAGAGATTCAAGACTCAGTGAAGCACCGCTTTAGCTTTCGGCAGCTGTCGCCTCTGACCCCGCGCTCACAGGTGAAGAAAAACATGTCCACAAACTGCATTTCAAAAAGACGCAGAGGGATTCGATTGGAAAATAAAGCCATGTCAGGACGTGACAGGTCATTTGCTTTCACTAAAAGCAGAATTTCAAGCTGACCTTATACCATACCTCTTCTGCCTTCTTTGTCTTCTTCTTCTTCTTCTTCCCAGGAGCCATTACCTCAACCAAACCAGGATGTGTGATGGATTTTGTTCATTCTGTTTAAGATTTGCTTTTCAGTTCCTCAGTGAAATATTATGCATTTAACCCATATAAATAATCTGTAATAAAAGCCATGTAACACTTCCAGTACCTGTTATATTCTACTCTTATTGAGAGAACGATCTCAACACTTTTTTGTTTTTAACCACTCATGCCTCTATGCCAGCCTGTACCATTATAAAAGGATTAAATCAAATAACCCTATGGATTTATGCTTTACATGCTGTAAAATGCATTTTCTGAAGCATTTCCGAGTAATTTTATTAAAATTGATTTACATCTGATGGCACATGAGAGTAGTGCATGACACACACACTTGTGAGTTCTTAACAATTTGAATGAATTCAGTCGTATGAAATGATACAAAGGGGAATGCTAGTGTTGGAGCTGAATAATCTATATATATTTGGCTATACAGTACATAATCAATGCTCATTATCATATGTAATCTAAGCACATCTAAATCAGCCTCACTCAATGGGATGTATATATCTACAATATCTTCTGAATAAATCCAGGAATACATATTTAATTTGGATTATTGGACAGCTACTCTGTTGTAAATGGTTACAACTACTGATTGGATGTGAACAGCAGTGTAGAATTTGAATTCAGTATCCATGAACAGTGGTGGCTTAGGCAGTTGAGGCTCTAAGTTGCTGATTGGAGGGTGGGGGGTTCGAGCTACACCATTGCTGGGTTGCCAGTGTTCAGGTCTGGCCCTTGGGCAGCTCTATGATCATACTGTATACAGTACAGGCCAAAAGTTTGGACACACCTTCTCATCTATCTGTCAATGTGTTTTCTTTATTTTCATGACCATT
>JAQMYL010000013.1:13018484-13053988 GCA_030014365.1 Clarias pachynema | reverse complement strand
TCGCGCAGCGCGGACAAACTTGAGCAGCGCTGCTCGAATCACAAACCTGCGCGACTCACTGTTTTTTATTTAAAAACAATTTATTTAAAATGTCAGGACTGTTTAATATTGTTTCCACCTTGCCATGCTTGGTTTGTGCAGGCGCATCCCAGCGGGGTAAAATGTATTTTGATGGTCGGCGCGGTCTATTTCTATCAGCGTCGCGCGATCCACCGGGTCTGGATATTTGGTCTGCCCACGCCGGCTCAATCGGGTGCCACGGTTTAGTCCTACTTTAGATGTGTTTGGCTTCCCACAGAAGTGAATGTGTATTGCGTGGTTACGTAACGCGCAACGTCACGTGATCTCAACCGCGATTAAGACGATAGACCAAAATCTCTACCGGTTAACCGTGTATACCGGTATATCGCCCACCCCTACTTGTACCCCTTGCTGGGAGCAGCCGAAAGACCAACAACAACATTTTTAATGCTAAAAAAACTGGGAATTTTGGCACAGGTGTGGTGATGCACTGGTCTATTGAAAGAATACTCCCAATAATGATACATTGCTAATTAGTTAACCAATCATAATTGATCCCATCATTAAGTTACATGGCAGGAGCTTTCCGTTCAAGTTAGTTTAGTAACTACAGAGCAACAGTGGAGCAAAAAATATGAAAGAATATCCATCTATCCATAGTAACATCTTTAGTTTAACTAGGCCTCATGGAGGCCAGTGGTGAATACCGTTTTATTTCCATTTTACGGCCGTGGTAGGACGTCTGGTCAACATTCACAGACTATACGTCTTTGGACTGTAGGAGGTAACCAGAGTACCCAGAGGAAACCCACCAAGCACGGGGCGAGCATCCATGGAAACTTAAATGGACACAGACCCCGAGGCTGGAATCAAATCTGAACCAGTCATTAATCCACCGTACCACTATAAAAGAATATAACGACCTTAAAAATAAAATTAAAATCATTAACTTGATCATGAAACATATCCTACTATTGCTGAATTACTATTTATCCTTTTTTGGTACACATAGCACTTGGACAAGACGCACACAAGTACCGTATGCCGATGCACCTGTTCTCTTTTCCCTCTTTGTCTTCACAAATATTGTTTTGTCTTTTACTCCAACATCAGCTGCCCATAGACCGTCACCTTCATTTAAACCTCGCAAGCTTCCCCTTACATTCTCACATACCATGTTAAAACGGTCACGTCAATAAAATCCCATTCAATCGTAATGAATTGAGAAGCAGCGAGACTGCGAAAGGTGATTTAGTGCCTTTTATAGCGGCGGTGTGATTGTGTTAGGATTGAACCGCAGACACGGCCGAGCCAACGTCAGCGGGAGAGCGAGACAGACATCCCACACGCGCCACCTGTCTCGCTCTCTGTCTTACACGCACTTGTGTTTTTTTTTTTTTTTTACAGACATGCTAAGTGCTTCACAAAATGGCTGTCGTAAGAATACGCATCTAGATAGCGGCCATGTCACGTTGTCAGGAAATAAAAGAACCAGCACGACCCCTTGTCCCTCTCTGAACAATGTGACATCTAAATGTCCATTTCCAGACAAAACAATCTGCGCAGACAGTCAAAACACGAGCCCCATCTATCATACTTTCTCACATTATTTTTAACCACCCACAAACACTGTTCAGTTTTTTTTTTTTTTTTAACCCACATCAGCTCAGCAAGGTCTTATGAACTGACAGAGCTGTCAGTGATCTCAGTGATCTGTAAAAGGTTAGTACCTTGTCATCGTTTCCTTCATCTAAAGCCCTGGAAATCACCCTGCCTTTCAAATGCAAAAGCTGTAATCTCCAGGTAAACCAGTGGAACTCTCCGAATATACAGTATTAATGCCACCATGTAGGGGATTTCTTTGCCTAACGCAACAACATGGGCAAACAGGATTCCACCTTAAAGTAGAGGTAATCTCCTAAAATGTGTGATGGTTCAGATATATAAGGTTTCTTTTTATACAAATAGGTCCTGATAAGCAACAAATTTGAGAGAATGGTGACAAGGGGTACCTAAATGGGCATTGGTGGCTCAGTGGTAGGTGTTTCGCCTGCCATGTGAAAGGCCCGGGTTCGATTCCCAGCCAGTGCCCAAACCACCCCAGCCACTGGATGCAGTGCCGGTCCCAAGCCCGGATAAAATGGGAGGGTTGTGTCAGGAAGGGCATCCGACATAAAACCTGTGCCAAGTTGTTGTGCGGATCGGATATTCCGCTGTGGCGACCCCTTGCTGGGAGCAGCCGAAAGACCAACAACAACGGTGACAAGGTGTACCTGTTTAAAGGGGATCTGTTATTCTAAATTCACTTCCTAGTCATTTTTAAATATTCAGAAGGCTCTCTCATGGGTATAATGGGGGAAAAAATAAACGTTTTCCATTGTTGCCCTGGCTGGGGCTTAAACAAGCCAATCATATTTTTGTAACTATTGTGACCTCATAAGAAGACGCCTTCAAGTGAGATCTATAGGTATAAAGACGTTCTGGATAAAATCAGTTTGAGTCACAAGAAGATGAGGGAAGGAAACATTTGCTCCTATTTATTTATTTATTTATTTTTTACAAGGAAGGTACAATGAGACCTGCAATTGGCAGTAATGCAGCCTACTGGATGCCAACCATCATTAAACAATGATGAACAAGAAGAAGAAGAATCAGCTCTTCTGCTCTATGGTTGGGGCGTGGCTCAGCAATAAATCTTGCTTATGTGGTCACTGAAAAGCCAAATTAGAATGGAGGGTGAAATCAAGAGAGTGTAGTTAAGGTACAGTATGAAAATGTATTATCTTAGGGGTATATCAGATGTTCACACGCATGATGTGTCTGAAGATGCTTTTAGCCCTGTTTCGCATACATCCCGTACATCAAAAGGACCAATCATTAACGTAATCATCCAATCATCATGTCTTAGATTGACCCAGAGACAGACATATACAGACAGATAGCATATACACTTTCTGGTTTAACAAAAGGATTCCAGCAGGGTTCCATGAGCTGTTTGGTTGTATATTTGTCTGGGCTATAGGACATGTTATCATATAAGGAGTCAGAAAACACAATGAGGGGGTTCTCATCACATTATACATTTGGGGGAGCTCCGAGACCTGTGTGTGACTTGTTAAAGGAAAAGTAAATTACAGTATAGGACCTTTAAAAAAGATTCAGTATTGATTAATGATGGAAATACATAAGAATCGTCTTTTCAAAATCAAAACAATTTACATTCTCTATGTTTCCTTGCTCCCCTACAATATTTTGGAAATACTCAATTCAATCCGATACATTATTCTCAGCTCATATTTCAACTGAGCTCTGCTTATTACAGTCCGTACTTAAAATGTCAGCTCGAACCAAAGGCATTCTTTCTGCCACATATCCCTGTTCCTGTGTACTAATGACAAAATCGAAGAATATAGCACCAGCACTGAAAAAAGGAATAAAACAACAACAACAATAATGGCACTGCACTGTTCCTCAGTCGGCTATCTAAGAGCATACAATAACAATGACAAAAATGTGTATTTTCATTCTAAATGCTGAACACTGTAAGAGTAGAGTCTATCGATTTTCTTTTGTAAAGCGCAGCCTCTAACGCAGAGTGCTGCTGCAGGCAGAAGATTTGTGCGTTTGTTTATCTATTCGGCCTGATTTTGATTTTTTCGGCTGCTTACAGTATACATCACATGGAATTAATTCCCCCGAGTTGTGAATTGACATGCAACAATCCCATCAGCATGTTGCTCGGAGACCATAAAGGGGTAAGCGCTCACGTCGGGATGTGACGGGATCATGGGCACCGGAGGCTCGCCCCGTCCCGTGGGGACTGAAAGACAGCTCATCTGGTCTGATCCCACAAAAAAACCAATGCAGCGCAAATTACCAAAAAAGTTAAGGTTGGTCATTTTAGAAAGGCACCAGAACACCCAATGTACCATGTCTGGATGCACACAGGGCCCAGCAGACAAAGAGCCCAAGACTCCCAAATTCTCCATATCCCAATCCGATCGAGTGCTCATGGGGTTCGCTGAACAAACAAGTCCGATCCATGGACGCCACACCCTGCAAACCAACAGCACTCAAAGGATCTACTGTCAACGTCATGGTGCCAGATGCCACAGCACATGCCAGAAACTAGTGATGGGTCGTTCATGAACGATTCGTTCATTTTGAATGAATCTTTAATGTGATTCAAAAGAAAGAGTCTTATAAAGTGATTTGTTCGTTTTCTACTCGGCGAGCATGCACAAAGCATCGCAACACCTCCTTAGGTTATGTACAGGAAACAGAAATGAGTAGTTAGCTTTGAGTCTTTTCGGTCCGAGTCGTTCGTTCTTTTGTCACGTGACTCCCATAGACGCTATGCAGTGCAATAGATTCAAAAGAACGAACGACTCAGACCAGAAGATGTGAGAGGTGAGCTGCTCATTCTGTTTATTATAATATGTCCTTAGCTGCACTGTATTGTTTTTATTATAATGTATTTTTTTTATTACTGGAACTGTAGGCAAAATTTGTGTATGTAGACGTACTGGGGTCTGTTTATCAAAAATGTAACTTTTTATTTTATTTCTGATCAAAAGAACGAAAATAACGAAATGACTCGAAAAAAGATTCGTTCATTTTGAATGAGATTCAAAGAACTGAGTCACTAAAATGATTCAAACTTCCCATCACTACCAGAAACCCTGCAAACTATTGGGCCTGGTGGCACAAGGGGAACCCAAATCCTAGGTGGTTTTACTGTTAATAGTTTCAATGTTATGGCTGATTAGTATATACTGTAAACCATTAATCTTTATCAAATTAAATAAACAATCCATACACAAATTCACTTAGGGGCAATTTACAGTAGGACACCTACTGTACCTACCCTCCATTCTTTGCTGACATTGAAGTAAACCTGAATATCTAGAGGCCATGAAGTAAAGGAGCAAAAGAACTTCGAGCAGACTGTAACCTGAGATCAGGATTGAAGCGAGGACCCTGGAGTAAGTGTTATATACTGTACTGTACTGCCAGACAGAGTAAATAAAATGAAAGATCTACTGGATGAAAGTCTTAGAAGACTCCCCTGTCTGAAGGAAAAGCTCCAGCCCTGCAGCCAGACTCTGACCCAATGAGCTGCCTCAAGCAAAATAATTGACAAAAGTGTGTGAGTGTGTGTGTGTGTGATTGGATAAGCCATTACAGAGGAACTGCTACCAAGTGGTGAATCTTTGTGGCTTATATGACTGCTGAACTTGCCAAGTGTCAACTCACTTATCATCTTTACAAGACGCCCTTCGTTACAAGAGAAGCTTATTCCTTTAGCAGGCTGGTTAACGAGCAGCCGTCGCACTAGCTAAGCGGACTGTACACTAATTACCCATGTGTCAGCTAGAACGTAGTGTGTGTGGAACAAATTTAAAGTCTAAGTGGACCAGAAGCACCTTACTAAGGCTCTAACCAATGCTAATTGGATTCAATAGTTAGCCCGGTGGTCAATTCTGTATTGATTAGAAAGATGGTCCGTATCAGGCACCACACTCCAGGATGAGCTCACACACACAAGATTTGTTAAGCTACGTTTTGAGGACCTCCCGTGAACATCCTAATGCATTTTATTTTCATATCAAGGATCTGAGCTTTTTTTTTTTCCCCTCAAAATTCCTCATCTTTCTTTCATTAGATTATCCCAGACTATCAATTAATCTTTCAACACACACACACAAACACACTGGTAATTAGCATCATCTTATTCCATTTTAATTGTATTAACGTATTCTGCCACTAATGCAGTCTAATAGATCTAATCTGATGTGGCCCTTTTCATATCTCTGTAAGGGTTTGAGAAGTTGGTTGGTATTTTTCCTGGCAAATTGGCAGCTTTTAAACACTTAGCATGCTTTACTATCATGATTTGACTGTTTGTTTGGATTGGTATTAAAGATTTCAAGTACTTCAGGATGGAATAAAATCGTGGCGCTAATTGCCTGATTCAGTTCACTGTGGATGAAGTAGGGTCGCTTTCAAAGGACTGCAACACACACACACACACACACACACACACACCAAAGCGATCCAAGATGCAATGCAGTACTAAAATAGACACAGTAAAAACAAACAAATAAATAAATAAATACATACATATTTTCCAAATTAACAGATATGTAAAAAAAAAAAAAAAAAAAAACTAAGCAAACAGTATATCAAGATAAATAAAAATGGGAAAAAATAAATTCCTATAATAAAAGTACATTAATTACTTGATCAATAAAATGAATATAAACAAAATATGAATATAAATAAATGTAAAAGCAAAAAAAAAAACATAAATAAAAGCTAATTGATAAATTCCTATAAAAACATTATGCATAGATTTTTAAATGATTAAACATATGGCTTTCATGGCATACTGCATTGAAATACTCCATAGGATAATATGTCGGAAAATCATTAGTGATCTTGTGATACATGTGTGTGTGTGAGATTAGCAAATTGTTAGTATCCATATTTAATGACCCATGTTGAAGCCGTTCACCGGAGCAACCCAGCAAAAGGAAACCTGTACACACACACATGAAGATAAACTAGAGGACACTACTAACTCATTTACTAGTCTCACCTGGCAGGGGACATGTGCACAGTTTGGGGCCCCGAACATGAATAGACCTTCTCTTCTTTCTGTGTAATTAGAGCAATTCTTTATTGGCATTGATCTGAGATGTACGAACCCTGGCAGATCCACTTCCACCCTCACACACAGTTGGCCTTTAAGCATGACAGGCTCCAAACGACCCGAAACAGCTTCTAATGAAGTAAGCAGGGAATTAATCAGAATAGAAAAGTGTCTGAACGATGCTGATTGTTTTTGTAAGTGAGCACATTTTAGGGATCAGCGATATGGAGAAAAGTAACTAAACGGCATGCTGGAGGAAAGAAAATGTTTAGATGGTCGGATGAGACCAAACTGACCTGCTTATAACCATTCCAGCATGGTGGTGGGAGCACGCTATGTTGCCGGGATGCTTTACATCCAAGCTTTACAGTAAATCAATGTCATACTGTATATACATGTAGTAAAAGTTTATGATGTAATGATACCAAAATATATTTAAATAAAAAACCATAACGTGTCTCCTCCCTTCCAGAAATAATACTGCCTCATTTCCAACTCCTAATAATAGGGTACTCACGTTATCAGTTACATGTGCTAATAAAAGAAAGCAGCCGAGTGTGTTGTTATTCCTTGCATGAGCAATCAATGGTGATATGACAGATGGTAAAGATATCATAGCCAT
Source organism: Clarias pachynema (assembly GCA_030014365.1). Lineage (NCBI taxonomy): Eukaryota > Metazoa > Chordata > Actinopteri > Siluriformes > Clariidae > Clarias > Clarias pachynema. Next base: position 13,046,690 of record JAQMYL010000013.1, on the reverse strand, counting down.
CCTCCATGGTGTAATGGAGCGAAATTAGCCTCTCTTTCTCTTACTCTCTCTCTCATATCTATCACAGTGACCCTAGCCAACCATGGCTTTCTATGTGCTCATGTATGTAAAAGGAGGTAGATAGCACCCTCCTCTGAGACACCCCAACAGAAGAAATACTTTAAGCAGATTCACTTCACTGAAATTATTCTTGATGTTATATTTATGGATTTGGTTCTAAAGCGCCGATGAAAACCACAAAGTTCCGACTGCCCCCTAAAACCATCAAAGAATGCAGCAGGAACGGGGTAAAAAAAAAAAAGCATTCATCAAGATTATACTTACTTACCCTGTGTCTACTGACTATATGTTAGATACTTTGTTTGTTTTACTGTCTCTATTGCTGCTGGATGTCTGGAATTTCCTTTAGGATCAATAAAGTATCCATCTCGAGCATTGGTGGCTCAGTGGTAGGTGGTATCCGTGGTAGGTATCTCATCTGCCATGCGAAAAGCCTGGGTTCGAATCCCAGCCAATACCCAAACCACAGCCACTGGATGCAGTGCCGGTCCCAAGGCCGGATAAAATGGGGGGGTTGCATCAGGAAGGGCATTCGCCGTAAAAATCTGTGCCAAGCTTGTTTGCAGTGGTGACCCCTTGCCGGGAGCAGTCGAAAGACCAACAACAAAGTATCCATCTATCTATCTACATGAACTTATTGCAGTCTTCTACAACATGGAATTGACCTACAGTACCATGGTCATACCACAAGCCTGAAGAGATCGTTATGAGAACTCCATTGACGGAGCAACAACGTAGTGACGTCAATGAAGTCCCTAAGAGGGGTAAGTTAAACTGTTAACTGACCAACGGCGTCGTTACCACGTCCTTAAGTTCTTGCTTCGGCCATGTCCTCACCGAGCTTTTTTTGAACATGGCAGCTCAACGTCAAAGGAGACAACACTACAGTACGTCCTAACCGATTTCTACTGCGTTCCTGACAAGTTGTGCGAGTTCTTTTTTTAGAGGACGTAGTGGGAACATGGCTTAGTGTGCCTGAGAGCTTTGCTTTAAGCCCGCTACGCATATTGTCAAGCTGAACATGTTAAAATTATGCACTTGACATTGTCAATACTCCCACACATCAGTGAAATTGTGTGCTTGCAATACATTCTCGGATCACAGTCAGTCAGTATACTTACCTACACTATGAGCTCTGCGGTACGTCTATGACGAAATTGAACTCCGCTGTATTACGTGAATGGCTTCAAGCATCGGGACGTTTTTTCTTCCCTGTCTACTTGCTGGCTGTTGGCTCACCTCACGCTTAGTGTGCCAGTACCTCATGTTTTACAAATTAAGCCGTGCATATTGGGATTACGCTTCCATTTTCTGACAAGTAATTCATTTTCATAAAAATGGAAAAATGACACGAGCAACGTGGCGTACATGGATTCTTATTTGCCACACTTTCTTCACTCCTCACATCACATGTCAGGAAAGCATCAATAGGTTAGCTTTTTACTTTTTAAATTCCTCTATAGACATAATGGGGACCCGAAAATGCTCTTTTTAATACTTCAATGCCCTGAGTCTTAAAATGGGCAGAATATCATCATAGCATTGCAAGTTCATAAAATAAGCCTGCACTCTGATGTGCCTTGGGATTTAGGAACCTTAAAATGATTACAACTGAACCAAATACGTTTATGTATATGTTGAAAATTATTAGCGTTACCACCATTACCAAGCGCATGTGGCGTTATATCTTAAGCCACAAGTTAAGTGACGAATTATTACTTTGCAGCGAGGCTTGAGGGCTCTCTGTAATATCGTATGAGCTCTACAGAGACACATTAAGGTTTGGTGGAAGTTCAGAACAAAGGCTTAAGATGCCCCGAGTGTGTATTTCCAAGATATTATAAAGATATAAAGATAAATTGAGTATGTTTTTTTTTTCTTTTCCTCGAACACAAATAAATCAGGTACTGTACATCACAGCTTTCCCGTCATAAAAAACATACACACATTAATAAAGATCCAAATTAGAAACACCTTCAAACACCTTGTTTGGTCCTCATAAACCTTCAATACATGAAAACACCAAACACACAAAGAAAACTACATTCCCATTTCCTCATTCTTCTTCTTCTTCTTTTTCGCTATACACAAATCCCACGAACATAAACCTCCTTAGCAACCCAAACCCTTCACACTCGTCTCACCCATGTCTGAAAAAGCGTTATATTGAGCTACTCTTTTCTAGGCCCGAAGGCTGAAGTGCTGTGCGAAATGTCTCTTCTATCAGAAAGCAGACAGCGAGATCTTCGCATGTGTTATCAGCCAGAGTCCATGGCCTCTGAAAATGTCACGGATCTGTTCTTGCACGCATCCTTTTACCTTTTCCTCTTTTACTTTCTGTTCCTTCTTAAGTCGGAGAGTTTAATTCATGCACTGTCTGCAATTCAGATGTTCAAGACGGCCACCTGAATAGATGCTACTGAATCTCTTTGTTTAGTCTATGTTTCTATGCTTTTTATCTCTTTTCAATGTGTCTGCGTTGAAGCTATACAAAAAAAAAGTTCTAGATTTTGGACCCAAATGCACTAGAATTTGGACCTAAATATCAATGGTTTATCGTAATAGTATATTGTATTGTACTGCATTATAGAATTAAGCAACATCACATGGGAGGAAGCGCTGTTGTGATTAATATCAGCATGGCTGTAATGCGGACACCCAAATGTTGCCACCAGCGGTGGCTTCGGAGAATCTCATACCGTGATCGCATCACCAACGAAGAGATCCACCACCAAACTGCATCCCGCCCCCTAAACGACATCTTGACTGAGCGACGTATGCGATTTGTGGGCCATATACTCCGTCAACCCATCCACGGCACCCAACATCAGCAATTCTGTAAAATCCTTGTTTTAGAGGCTAATTAGGTGATTCTGAACGACTAAGAAGCAATTATTAAGGAGACAAAGTGTTTTTTAAGATGACATAATGATATCAGATGTGCTTCCTTGACATTTTGAATGTGGGTTTTGGCAGGCAGCTGCTCTGTCCTCAGTACTGCGCACCGTACCGACCTACTGTACTTACTCGAGTTAGTATTGATTAAATGGTATTTGAACCCCTGAGACACGGAGTGATAGATATATTTAAACGTCCCAGTGCTGTTATCATCTATTATGACCTCCTGTCGAAAACCTCTCCTCCAATCTGGTTACTCGTTTAAAACTAACTCTTGTATAATATTATATTATATTATAGAATCATATGTATTAGATTGCAAAAGGAGCTGGAGAGACCTGCAGCTGCAATCCTGGATACATGTTGTCTGGTCTGGGGAGACCAAAACTGACCTTTTTAGCTTTGACACAAACATTTGGCAGAAACCCAGCCCTGCTCATAACCCTGAGCAAACCATCTCAACACTGAAGCATGGGGGTAGGAACACTGTGTTTTAGGAATGCCTTTTATCCAGGATATAAAATGTCTAAAAGTTCACAGAGAGGGGGTGTATGCAAGGCATTGTACACAGCTTGGGGCAAACAAAAACAAAAAAAAAGAAAGAAAAAAGTTTAAGATTTTATTTGACCGCCTTTTAGCATTGATCGCAATTCACAATATGATGTTTAGTTCATGTGTGAAAATGATTCCTCATGCTCCCACAACCACTCTTTCACATTTCGATGCCTGTATTGTCAGGGAATTGAAACTGCTTAGATGTGATATCCAGTGCATTCAGGTCATCTTCAGGACTTCATTTTATTGCCGCACAACTTTTCTAAGCCTCGACCTGTCCAACTGAAGAAGCACAAGATCATAAGACTGCTTCCAGTACAGTGGGCACTATGCATGATGGGTCTTTAGCTCTTTACCCTGACGCACCCATCGCTCGGGAATAGGGTCAATCAGACCACATGATCGTTTTCCTTTGCGTCCAGTCATTATGCTCCCCCAAATTCAAGAATTGTTTCTGATTAGTCTTACAAACAAGTGGTTTTCTTATGGCGACATAAGCTGTTTAGGTCTCAAAAGCTTTTGAGTTCTCTTACTTACATTATTGAACATAGCGGTGATTTCTACTGTCTAGAGTGCAACTTCACCAGGTCTAATATCCAGCAAGATAAAGTCATTCTACAAGCCCTACTCTCTGTTTTTCTTGCCTTCTGTCACTTCTTTGTATTTTTTATTTTAGCAGGCACATCTAGACAGAATAGGGGAGAGTTTGTGTTGGCGTCCGTTTTGCCAGCCATTCTAATGCTTATTGAATCAGATCACTAGAACACCAAAACTGCAGGGGATCTCCTCTGCACAATGTCAGAAAGCCCTGAAGGAATGCTTATGAGAAAGAGACATCGGTGCTGCCTCAGATTAGAGCAAATCCCACTTCAGATCTGGGATTTGATCCTTTAATTGTCCAAATACAGAGTCTCGATCAGCTAAAACAGCTCCGACCCTTACCGAGTCGACTAACAGATCTTGGACTTGAAAGATTGATAGAATACATTTTAACAGACACACTAAGATCTAGAATTATAAATTATACAATAGGGCAACTGTGCGTATATGTATATATACACATTACTGTGCAAAAATCTTGACCCCCCCCCACCCCCACCCCCCATTTCTTCATATTTTGCTTCCAAAGAGACAAACGTCCTTGCATTCTTTTTTATGTAGTCCTGAGGAACAGCTCTCTAAACTTTCTGAAGGACATTTTCAGCTCTCATTTTTGTTAAGATTTTGGTTCCCATTTTCAGTCAAGTCCCTGTACCAGACCAGTTTCATATTAATATTTTATTTTATTTATTTGTTGAGCCGTGCAGTGACCTTTGAATCATTCAAGCATTTAATAACATCTAACTTAATGTAGGAGCCAGTGAGAAACAGGTGTAGATGATGACAGATGATCAGGCCGGGGATTAGGATACTGGTGATGCTGAATGCTGAGTGGTTGGGGCAGTGGTAGATCACTGGAAGGTCGGCGGTTCGATCCCTAGCTCCACCAGGTTGCCATTGTTGGGCCCTTGAGCAAGGCCCTTAACCCTATCTGCTCCAGGGGCGCTGGGATATGCAAAGAAAGAATTTCACTGTGCTGTAATGTATGTGACAAATAAGGACTTAACAGACGAGAGGGGAAAAGAGGTTGCTACTGAAGTTGTTACATAAACAACCAGTTTTTCAATTGTACCATGAGGCACTTTGGGGCCAGTCGCAGTAAAACATTTGTTCCTATTTCTTAAATTAATTTACTTTATGAAGAAATGAGAGGCGACTTAGGACTTCGGCACATTACTATAACTGGACAACCATCGAACCTGTAATCTGCTTTCAGAGTAAATCATAATAGTGCATGACATGGTTTAAAGTAATAAAGAAAAGGACTTGAAGGAACCATACAGTACCAATGATGAGAAAAGGGTGGAATACAGTTGTCTTACCTAGAAATGTGAATAAAGTGTCTGGACCATTCTCCATTCATTTTGCCTTTTGGTAATTAATAAATGAGCAATGAATAAACACACACTCCATGGTTCAAAGCCATGGAGCCTTAGATGATTATAGATCAGTTTTAGACAGAAAGACTGAGTATCTGTTTCATACGACGAAATTTAGTCTTAAACGGAAAAAAAAAAAAAAAACACCAATAAGAATAAAGCAACCAACAGAATGTCAGGTTTTTAAACTCAGGGCAACAATGTCACTCCCTTTCGTCTTCACGCTCCTTCTGGCTCTCTATTTCTTTCTCCCTCCTACTCTCTTTGCTTCAGTTGGCAGTAAGTTCTCTCTCTCTCTCTCTCTCTCTCTCTCTCTCTCTCTCTCTCTAGTCATGCATCATAAACCTCCAGCATTTGCTGATACGGCTTCTGCAGAGAAAGAACGCAAAGCTTGCAGGCAGCTAAGGAGGGAGCAAATGAAACCCGGGATAGGAAGATAAACCAACAGATTAGTTTCCAGGCAATCTATAAACCCCAGACGTGAGGCAATGGGTTATACAAATGGACAAAGAGTAAATAATCTGTGAAGCGTAAATGCCATTGTATAAAATACACTTCACAGGTACTGTATGTAGAACTCAGGCGCAATGGACGTCAACACACTTACGGTATCATCCTGGAAAATATAATGCTTTCTCAATCTCGTATCCCTTTCAGTCCTGAGAAAAAATGAATCCGTTTTTTTTTTACCCAAAGTCTAATTTAGAGCTGGAAGTTGCAGTACGCTTCTGTAGAGACGCATTAAATTCCCAGCATTATATAGCGAATGAAGTTTGTACAGGGACAAACATATTCTCGGGGATATTCGTTCGGCTTAAAAGCAGCGGAGCAAGTGCTAGTTCAAACTTTACTGTGCGTTTAAATAGACAGACTAGAAGAATAGACTCCGACTGATGGAGGGAGAGGCGTAGGAAGGGATATAAAAATGAAATTACCTGCAGCTAAAACCTCTATTATGGCACAATTGACAATTATAATGTTTTGCTGAACAAAAGAAAGAGAAGCTAACGTGGGCTGCTGGGTATGTCAGTGAGCTGCTTAAAAGACACACGGATCTTGTTTTGTTTTTTTTACGGTTAAACGGGTACCAAGTTAAAAACGGCACATTAGAAATAAAAATAATGACGGACTGTTTTTTATTTTAATTTTTTATTAATTACTAGAAAATATGACCTGTTTAAAAACAACCTTTAAATATTAACAGGTTAAGTCTAACGGGTTCTTTGGAGAGCTGTCTAAAGAATTTCTTCTTGGAAAGCATGTCCCGTCATGAATTTGGGATGTGCATTAAAACCTGGGAATCCCAGCCAAAATTCATACTAAATACAAGAATATTGATACAAACCCAAGGGAGCAGTGATGGCTCAGAGGGCTAAGGCACTGAGTTACTGAGCAGAAGGTTTGGGTTTGATCTCCAGCTCCACCAGGTTGCCACTGTTGGGCCCTTGAGCAAGGACCTTAACCCTATCTGCTCCAGGGGCGCTGTATCATGGCTGACCCTGCGCTCTGACCCCGGTTACATTGGGATATCCAAAGAAGAAATTTCACTGTACAAATAAAGCTTTGGAATTAAATAATATCACAACCATGCTGCTTTTTCCCCCCTCAGGGTAGCCACATTGGATTATTTAACCCACAAGTAATTGGCACAGTTTTTACCCCGCATGCCCTTCCTGTGGCAACCCACCCATTTCTCCCAGCTTTGGACTGGCACCAAGGATGCCCTGCACCTCAGTGGCTGGGTATTATATATGGATATAGGGACTGACATTGGCAACATGGTAACGGTGGGGCTCGAACCCCTCCAACCAACCAAGCCTCAGCTGTCTGAGCCACCGATGCTCACATATAATCATTCCGCTCTTGAAAATAAAAACAGTTCTTCAAGAAAATCTAAGTACATTTTTGCATTTTAGCTCGAGAGACTTGACGTCTGCTAGAGATAAATAAACGTGTTGTTTGAACAGGAGTGCATTGAAGGAGCTTAATGAAAACACCTGGAAGTTTTAATTACAAAAGACAAGCACCATGAACAGACTTAATTTTCCAGTTATGGCTTTTCATTAGAACCTCGATACTTGCTGACAAGCTGTTAAATAAAACAATGAAATAATTATGATTATTTGTGAATCTAATAATGATGATAATAATAATAACGTTACCGAGGGCCGTCACGACACAAGTCAACAGAAATGGTCTTTCAATGCAAATCAAATTAAAGTACGGAGATAAGAAACACCTACACGCTCTAGATGCATTTCCTTGATCCCAAAGACAAACTATTAACACTCACTCATACAGTATTAGCCTTCCTGTTAGTTGTGTCATGTACATGTTACAGTACAACATAACATGCCTCCGAGTGGCGCAATGGTAAAGTGCTCGCCCTATCATCCGGAGATCGCTGTTTCGATCCCCGGTTGATGCTGTAACCTCTCTCAGAGGGGAGGGATGAGAGGTACTTCGTGCTCCCACATTAATCACGGCTCTACAGCCAATCGTATGTGAAAGGATAGCGCTGTCCTCTGAGTGTGTTACGCCACCCCCAACGGTGCGTGAGCGAGCTGTTCGAAAAGATGCGGTTGGCTGGCGTCACATGGTTCGGAGGAAACACGTGATGGTCTTTGGCACTTCGGGGGAGTACTAGACCCTCAGTATGTGTAGTAGTAGTAGTATGTGAGAGCCCCCTAGTGACGGGGAGGTATTGGACACCACTAGATTAGTGGATGGATGGCTGGATAGATGGATGGATCGATGGATGGATAGATAATTGATTCTGAATGAAATTCCAGGAAAAGACCATCTCTGAAGCATTAAGAGTGGTTTTGCTCAAACCAACATTGGCAGCTTGGCCCTTGACTTGAACCTCTCACTTTCTGTTCAGCAACCCATAACATTAACCACTGAGCCACCATTTGCACCAGTTTCCATTTCTACCAGTCGCAAGGCTTGCCTATGAAATATTACTGATATGACAAATTTGGATGTAAAATCCAGAGGTACTGCGGTAAGACTTCAATACTTCCCACCAACTCATGTAAAACTTGCCCGATCTGAATAGAGCTACTCAGAAATTCAGGGGAAACAAAAAAAAAATCATGCTGACAGTGTATTTACAGGCTCTGAGTCAATACATGCCACCACTTCCTTCAGTTCTGCAAGCTACTTGCTGCTTTTCTGACAAGTCTTCCCCGCGGGCGATCCATCAAAACGTGCCCATGTCTGTCACCAGGGCAGCTGACCCCATTGTCCGGCTTATACAGACAAGCCTTGGGGGGGAAAAGGAGAAAAAAAAGAAATGATGATTCTATCACTTTCCCTTCTGATCCTTCACATACTTGATTGCTTTTTTTTTTTTTTTCTTGCTACAGAGATGCTTCTAGTTAGAGGTTGAAGATCAGTCCAGAGTTCTGTCAGTGAAAGGACCAGGGGTGTTGCAGCAAAACTATTTTTAGCCACAACTTCACCTAAAAATGTCTTTAAAATGTTAGTCGCTGTAAGACTGTCACACATATGGATACAGGGTTGAGTTACACAGTTTTAAGGGTTGCGATGTGATACAACGCCTGCTACAAGACAATGCATTTCCTGTTATACAACTGCACTTTCGACATTATAGATTTTTTTATAGACATTATTATTTATAGTCTTGGTTTCTGGTATCGTGATGTGTTCAATGTTATGAGTTGAGAGGAACCAGACTCAAGAAACTTTACTACAGTATGACATAAGTACCCTGGTACTGTGATGGTACCTCTACCATGGTCTATAGTTCCATTGTATTTTTGACAGTACCATGGTGGTTATTTGCCAATATACACACTTTGGTATAATAGTAAATGTACTATAATTTCCAAGTACTGTAGTAAGGTACTGTACAATGCAACACATACCAGGATACTGTCAAAAATATGTTTAAATGTTATGGTACTGTTTGTAATATATCATACTGTACCATACCAGTAATATGAACTAAAATATCTAACATGGTACAGTATGTAAAAACATAACATATTAGATACCTGTTGAACTTCTTAGCTATTATGGTACCCAATTCAACACAGTAGAATAGTACACACCCTAGTACTACCACAGTAGTCCTGCAGTACTTACCATGGTACTGCCAAAGTATGATGGTGCTACTACCAAGTGCCACAGCATCTAACTTGGTACTTGATAAAGTCCTTTGGTAATGTCTGAAGTTCTATGGTATAATAGTACTATGCATGTACTACAATTCACCATAGTTAAATTTCTTATTGGTTTCTTCCTCATGTCGTCTCATGAAGTTTTCCTCACCACCGTCACCTCCGGCTTGCTTAATAGGGACAAACTGCTAAAGCTGAAAATGTCGACATTTTTCAATTTATATCACAATTTTCCATGTACGTACAGTAAAGCTGCATTGCGACAATTTTCATTGTTAAGATGCATAAAAGGTTTTTGTCTATAAAAATTAAATTATGCATTATAACTTAAATAAACCCCAAAAGTGCATGCTGTTCTAAGAAAATATGTACTACACAAACAATCATAATGTAATCTGCTTACAAAAAATGATTTTTACAAGAGACATAGTGTACATTTTAAGCGACTGCTATATAATAGCATACTTACTTTATATTTATAGCCCTGCATTAAACCTACATAAGGTCTCTTGACAACTGACATGCAGTAAACCTACAGTATATAAACGCACTTAAGCTTATTCTAATAGGCATGTGCTTATTAAAATTGCTCGTCAATTCTGGTTTCAGCACACAAGGCAAGTGAGAGTTAAAAGGTTGTTGTGGCAGGTACATAAGACTAAAAAGGAAAAAAATTGTTCAAGGCAGTTCAAGGCACTTCTGGTACTTTTGTCATTTAATAGGTGGTTTGCATGTGGCGTGACGTTGCTTCTGCGTTGCTCACCATAAACTGGTACTGGAGGTCAGTGATTTTCTACGTAAGAAACACATTTACAAGCCCTCAAAATGCACATGATGTGTGTTTAAAGTGACTCAAATCAGTCAAATGGAAACTCCACAAGAAGCTTTGATTGAGCGCCACAGGTAGTTGGTCATAAAGCAGGGGGGGTGGGTGTGGAGGTGGGGTTTAACAATGAACAAAAAGTACTGGCGAGGCGAGAACCTTCACCCGTAGTCGGGAGGTGCTGAGTCAGACAATGCTCAAGTGTGTGCACAGAGACCGCTTCTTTAAATGTAACACACTATGTGGCTAAGTACTGTACTGCATATGCAGCTAACCTTTTCCTTATTTTGTAAATTGTTTCTTCTTTGCTATGTACTTAGAATATCATGCAATACAAGAAATGATAACCAACAACAAAGGAAAACTGTATTTCGCACTGTTCATTTGTGTGTGCAAACTAGTGATAGGGATAAATCAGGGTTACAGTTAAATCTTTAGCTTGATCGACAGCTCAACCGGCCAATCACAGCACCGGAAGAGATATTTACATATCTACTGCCTCAAAGCTTTGTTGTAAAATCTCTCCTCTTCATAACATAAGGACTGAAGTGGGCATTAATCAATTACTTAAATAAAAAATAAAGATGGGTAAAATATTACTTCCTCCATTTACAATTCTACTTAAATGAAACTAACAATTTAAATGTACCTAAGTGTCGAATTTCCTAAGCCTGTTTTAGGTCACAGTAGCCTTTAAGTCATATTAAAAGTCTCTCTCTCTCTATTCTCTACCCGCCTTTGGACGTGATGTTTCCGTCTCTACGTCTGAACACCTGCTACATGATTCAGCATTTCATGGCGGGAAGGCAAATCATGCAATTCTGCATACTAGGCAGCAGGTGGCGATAAAACTGCTTAAAAAAATAGTACACACCACTCTGGATGTGAAACACAAAGCCATGCAGAAATGTAGTGAAGTAGAAAGTACAGATATTTGTCGTAAGAGTAAATGTTAAAACGACCCACAAACAAAACCATTGAAATAAAGTTCAGATATGTACGTAAGTAATTGTACTTAGTCACCTTTGATTTCCGCATAACAACATAGCTAGTGATCTTTAAACAAATTTTAAACTATTGCAACAAGGACTATCCAGACTGTTCCCTGCAGACATAATAGTAATCACGTGTTGGCAAGTGATTATCAGATTGAGAAATTTGCATCTCATAAGACGTTATAATAAACATAAATAATCTGGGAATCCGAGCCATACAGCCCTACAAGCAAAAACGCCGTTATATTAGGTATTCAAAACCTATTACAAGATTTTTCTATTTGAATAAGTAATGACAATGGAGACGCCTCATTAACAAAGCAGAACGAGAATTAAAAAATAAGACTAAACATGGCCTGCCCGGTATGTCTCAACCCCTTAATTATTTGGTAATAGGATTGGACAGATGCTAGGCGATGCCATGGGAGATCCCTGCTAAGGATGTTAAAATTAAGAGAGAGAAGGAAAAAAAAGCGATAGAAAAAAAGTGAGTAGATGAGACACAACAAGCAAATAACAGCGGTACGGAATCTGCTGAGCTTGATAAATAGAAAGTAAATACGACTTCCTGTTTCTGGGCTTGTGCAGAAGCTGTTGCCTCCTTGGTGAGTTAGCTTTAGTCATTAGCGAAAATGGCTCGGGGAACGAGAGAGAACTGATAAAGACAACACCAACCAGCCCAACATCTGTTTCCTGACACAGGCGATACATTACACACTCCTTCTCTCCTTCTTTATCGCTTACTGCATGTGCATGTAAACTGTAGGAGGTCGGGTAAAACTCTTTCCTCTGTCTCAGTCTCTCAGCATCTCAGTCACGACTTTTCAGACAGGGAAAGAAAAAAAGAAAGGGGAAAAAACGAAAGGGAAAGAAAAAGCAGCTACTCCTTGTGACGCATCTACAATGAAGTGTTTTTTCGTGCAGGAGTTAGCCTCGTTTTGTTTTTGTCCTTTCTCAGCAGCAGCAGGATGGCTATCACTCTCCCATGCTCTAGTAGCTCCTCTCAGCGTTCGTTCGCTCATACCTCCGTTCGCCGACAGCCGATTTTTCGGCACAGCGCACAAACAAGTTGTCTCGCTTGAGCCCCAGGGGCTGACTGATGCATGACGACAGCTCGCAATATCAGTTTTACGCCACAGAGATGCACAAAACCATAAAACTGAAGAGAGTGAGGGGAAAGGCGGAGGGGGACAGCAGGAAGGAGCGTGGAGCAATGGAGCGCATGGATCCAACAGTTATGGCACAGATAATCTGTATGTCCCAGAATTCAACTGGTGTGCACTGTAAAATATAAAGTGTTCGTTTTTTTTTGTCATTTAAGAGCCAAAGTGACCTTCGCAACTTGAAACATTAATAACATTCATAAAATCCACAAACTTTCTGTACTTTTGTCTTTCCTAGACCACTATAGCTACACTTTACCTTGAAACATATTCATTCGAGATATCTCTTCAGACATCCTTTTTTTTTTCTCCATAATTGTGCTTGAAACCTGCTTCATCATGAGTCATCAATTATAGGTTAGAAAAAATATATATATTTTACAAGGTGTGTTCAAGTCAAACTGGGACTTGTGATGAAATTTCTGATGAATGAAGGCAACTGGCGATAACAGAAGACTTCAATCACACTATTGTTGAGACTCTTAGCCGCGGTAAAACAGTTGCATGGTGCAAGCAGTTTTTTAAAAAGACCGTATGTCCGGGAATGACGATTCGGACCAAGGAATAGTCTCGGAGCCCACCGCAGTCGTTCTCGTGAACATTCAGGGAGAGGAACGCCTGACCCTTAAAAAAAATCTACTTGCAGAAGAGATGCATCTGTTTGTGGGAACTGTTCATCTGTAATCATTCAACACCACTTACACATTACAGCAACTAAGCTGGGGGTAACTGCTAAGCATTGGTGGCTCAGTGGAAGGTAAGCCACTGGGGTTTGAACCCAGGTCTGGGGTTTGGGTTCGAACTGGATGCAGTGCTGGTCCCAAGCCTGGATAAAATGGGAGGGTTGCGTCAGGAAGGGTATCCGGCGTAAAACCTGTGGCAAGCTACAGTAGTATGTGTTGACCAGATAGTCCGCAGTGGCGACCCCTTGCCGGGAACAGCCGAAAGACCAACATCAGCTGGGGGTTACTGCCACATCCCCCTGACATACAGTCCTGACCTTACTCCTAGATATTTCTCCATGTTTAGGATATTAAAGGAGTTCCTGGGAGGCCAGCGTCTCAGACGTGGTTTGACTTTAACACCCCTCGTAGGTTACTCAATCCTGTTATGTTATGAACACATTTCAAATATTAGGTAGTCACCTGTTTAAGAGGAAGTTGCATCATCATTAGTATTATTATTATTACTATTATTATTATTTGGTAAATCATTACAGCATCCTCATGCAAAACCACGGATGCTTATTAAATACATTTTATATACTGTACTGTACACCAGCTGCCCACTTTAATAGTAACCCCTGTCCACTTGAACATTCATTTAACTAATTAACTAATTAGCCAATCATGTGGCAGCAGCGCAATGCCTTAAATCATGTAGCTTGAGTTAATCTTAAAATCCAACATCAGAATGTTTAAAAATAGGATTTCTCTGACTTTAATCATGGCATGAAGGATGATGCCAGATGGGCTGGTTTTGAGTGTTTCAGAAACTGCTGATCTCCTGTGATTTTCGCATATAACAGTCTCTAGAGGTGTTGCCTGTGATGTGTTAGGATTTATTACTTTAAGACGACTGGGTTAGAGCATCTGCGAAACTACAGGTCTTGTGAGGGGTTCTCAGTATGCAGTGATTAGTACCACTAATACTAACCATCAGTAGAGATGGTACCATGATGCACTATGGAAAACAAGGCAAGCTGGTGGAGGAAGTATGATGCTCTGGTCAGTGTTCTGCTGGGGATCCTTGGGTCCTGGCATTCATGTGGATGTTACTTTGACCTGTACCACCTACCTAAACATTGTTGCACACCAAGTACACTCCTTGGAGTGGAAACTTTGTTCCCTGTTAGCAGTGCTTTCTTTGAGCAGGATGATGCACAACCTGTTCAGACGTGCTTTAGGGAACACAGGTGTTTACGTGACCTCCAAATGAGCATCTGAGAGAAGTGCTGGACAAACAAGTCCGATCCATGGAAGCTCAACCTTACAAATTACCTATTTTTTCATTTGGAATTTGGAAGTCATTTGGAATGATCGTTTTTCAATACACAACACTTCTTATTACCAACATAAAGTACTACACGACCCACAGTTTCTACAAAAGAAAACGTTTTAGCTCTTTTATTAGTAATGTGTTATTCTTATGTAGATCTATTCAGAGCATTAATCTGACCAGGCCTGATCTCCAGCAGCCTCAGTTTAATTCATTCATATTGTCCACGTCTCTAACGCTCCCACGGCGCACCAAAGAGAATGACACCGAACATGCCTTTCGACAAAATGAGGTCAGAGGTGGGAAGAGAAATGTGCTCGCTCGCTCGTTTTGTATTTAGTTCTTCGCCGTTCCATCTGTTGCTTCCGCCTAGAAAAAGAGAATCCAGGTATTTCCACTCCAGACTGTTCTGTGTTGTTTAATTCATACCCTCGTCAAATATTCGAGAGAGCTGGACCTTTAAAAATCAACTGTAATGAAATTTCTTCTTTCAGTGCCATCCAGGAAAATCCATGTTTATACAATTTAGCAAGCTAGTGAGGGAGAATCACTTAGTTACTTATTATTAAACACCCTGGGCCGGTTTTACAGCTCGTGTTCTATTTATGAAATCCACCACATGCACACTAAGGAAACCGAACACTTACCAGCCTTCAAGGAAACACATTATTGGTTCAGGAATATTCTGCAGCTATACGCGTATGGGTTGAAAGGATGGTACTGATTACAAATACATTATTCTGAAACGTTCTGAAAAGATACAAATACGAGATGCACCATTTGATATATTTTGGCTCTTATCAGAAAGGGTCACCTCTGAGACCAGAGGTGTTCATCAGGACTTGTGGGATCCCACAAGACAACAACAATAAAGTTAGTTGTGACAGGTTATAGATTTAGAGATTCATCCTGCCTGATCATGGATGTGGTGGTTTAAGCTCATGAGGTTAACTCCTGATTCGGCTGCTCCGGTCAAGGAGTCGCCACAGAGGACCATCTCATCCGCATACAGCTTGGCACAGGTCTTACGCCGAATGCCCTTCCTGACACATTCCTCCCATTTTTCTAACCAGAACTGCATGCAGTGGCTGGGTAGTATGGGGAGTGGCAACCCACCAACGGCAGGGCTCGAACACAGGTCCTAAGATCCTCAAATCCTTAAATCAACAACCTAGACCCTTAGCCACCTGAACCACCACTCACCTCAAATCATGTTATTACGTTGTCTCTATTTTGGAATGCTAAATTTTGTTGAAAAAAGAATCACAGGCCTGTTTAAACCAAACAAACCTACTACAAATGGGGGTATCGATGAAATCGTGCTAGGATCTTTAGGCAAATTATTAACTTGTGTACTAAGTATTTTTCCGTTTTTTCATGACCAGTTCAGCCCATATCAAAATTAGACTGGGTTTTTTTTCTGCCTGCAACATGGTATGATACCTTAAGTTTAGGAAATCACACATACAGTAGTGTGAAAAAGTTAAACCAAATTAAACAATGTAGATTCCATTAAAGAAATGTGAACAAAGGTTTTACCGCAACACACCAAAAGATACAACTTAAAAATCAATTTAAAAACCTCAGCAGCAACCTCATTTCCCCTCTCGTCAGTTCCAACCACTCATCATCTGTCATCATTTGTACCTGTTTCTCACTCGTTCATACTGTAACTTACAGTAGTTAGATTTTTGTATGCTTGAATGAACCATAGGCCAATTTGTGGGGTTAACAAACAAAACCATTCCTCTGAAGCGGCTCAGGTACAGGGACTGGATTGAAAATGAGATACATAAAAAAGGAAAGTTTTCAGGACTGAAAGAAAAAAAAGACATACGCATTTTAGAGCCGACGTATTTGGTTAAAGGCATGGCCATGTCTGAAACTTAAGGTTTGTTGCCTAAGCTATCGTCTGAGAAGGCAACTCCAAATCTACGAAGGTATCTTTAGGGAAACGATTCGAGACATTCTTCAAAGGCGGCAGATGCTGACACTAAGCCTGTTAGGCTAGATGGAAAAAAATAGCACAAGTATTATGTAACTATGGAAGCTTTTATTTATTTTATTTTTTTCCCGTCAGTTTCGGTGCTGCACCCAATTTTTGGCACACAACATTATGGGATATGCAGGAAAGCATAAACGTACAATGATTTACAAAAAAAAAAAGTCAGACAGTTCTCTCAGACAGAATACACAAGAAGAATGTTACAGACTTGACTCTCAGACAAAACTCTTGGTTTTGTGGAAGTGAAATCTTTCCCAGCACTAATCAAATATTAAAAAACCTGGAATGCCAAATTATTTATAACGATACAAAGGATTCGTCAGAAAGAGACAGACCGAAGGACAGACAGTTTGGTCTACTGTTTAGAAAGTGCAAACTGCAGGGTTTAAGGACTTTTTCATTACAAGTATTGGCAGGAGACAGACAGCAAGAATTCAATATCCAGTTTGATCCTCTTTCCGTCCTTCTCCCATTGGATGTCCTCCAGCCCCGGCTCCAAATTAAGTGAGTGAGACAAGAAAGCTGTGGAGAACACTGGGAGTGGCGCTTAATCACTCTTGCACCCTACGAAATGTGTTTTCACCACCTCTGCAGGCTTGATGACGACCATGTGTGTCCACGCTCGGGAAGCCAATTTTATCGCTATTACACCTTACATGAAATTGACATTAATTTCAATCGAAATTTTAGCGAGATCTCGCTGGGGGGTGTCTGGAGCCTACCCCCAGGAGACTTACAGCACGAAGCGGGGTACACCCTGGATGGGGTGCCAATCCATCGCAGAGCACACATGCATACACACACTCACCCAAGCAATTCGGGAACACCAATTACCCCAATGTGGATATCTTTGGACTGTGGGAGGAAACTGGAGTACACTGAGGAAACCCACCAAGCACCGGAAAGACCCATATCCTGGTGGTGCAATGCGACAGTGCTAACCGCTATGCCACCATGCTACTGGGTGTTCCCAATGTTGGTCAAATTATAAATTCATTAACCAGACGACTGGACTCGAGTGATTACGGTTGGTGTTTGCCTTGAAACCTCATTGACTATAAATAAAAATAACATACTATTGCAAGATAGTTGAGCATGTCCTTGACCAATGTGTGGCTACATACAAACACAATTTTTTTTAAATTTGTCCCAAGGTGCTAGCAATAGAGTTACCAAAAAATGCTTTATGCTACAAATTATTTCGTTCCATTCTACTCATTCGCACAACGCAAAAAGTATACGCGGTACATGCAGTTACAGTAAGTAGATGGCGGAAATCAAAACGAGTAGCATCAGCTACAGGTTCATCACCAAGGTGTATTGCACTTGGGGTTTTCACCTGTCCACGTTTTCCCAAAATTGTCCCTTTTCTATTCGTGTCCTGGAAAATATACGGCATTTCTCAGGCCACATACTGTCCTGTTTTTGTTTATATAGTTCATTTTTATATCACTATATTTCATACATCTACAGTATATTGGAAAACAAGCTATCCATCTTAAAAAATAGGGCTCTAGGGTATGGTCAGTTTTGGTCAGTTGGTTGTGTCAAGGTTTTTGGAAGACAAAGGTAGCAACCTTAGTTGCACTACTCTGGAGCGCATTTACTTTAAATACAATATAAATAGCATTTTAAAAATTTTCCTTTGCAAAGATCAGTAGCCTACTGAGCCCCTAAAGGGACATGGGTGGAAAAAAATAAACGTTGGGGAAAAAAATAAATCACCTTGAAAAAATAAATCTGAGGCTAAAAATAAATTGCCTCAGGATATGGGTGAAAAAAAAATCTAAGCTAGGAAAAAAAAAATTGCCATTTTTTTGTTTGCGAGATCTCGCGAACATTTCGCGAGATCTCGCAAAAAGTTCTGAGTAGCTGAGTTTTACTTTCAGCTTAGCCTAAAATACAAAGACATTCATTTTGCACTTGTCCTTTCCGTATTTTGGCGCCAGAAATATGAGTCTCTTCTCCTCAGATTCCACCGAGATTCCTAAGATATCTGGCTCAGAAACAGAGAGGTGCATTCAATGAGAAAGGTGAGCTGTTATATGAGCTGGCGGTTTTTCGCTGTGGGAGTCGTGCAGGTATTGTACGTACATGGCTACAACCAACAAGCAACTAACTACCTTAAGCCACACGGCTTCCACTCACACACACTCAGCGCACACACAGCCAGCATAAACGCTTACATCTCAGTAACCGTGTGGGCAAGGAATGATGCATTTTCATCATTTCGTGTGCTTCTGGAATGTCAGACACATATAGAAATAGAAATAGCATATACAGCACTAGAAATATAGTATATGGGCCACAAAAGTCTGTTGTGTAAGTCCTACTGTATAACACAACCTGTATCATATCTATGGCACATACAGTACAGTATTATGTCTTGACAAAAGCAAACTTGGTCATATTGGAATAAGCATTTATGTTGAAGTCACAGGTTTTACGTCAGCTCTTATAAAGAGTTCATGCACTGTAGGTGTCATGTCACAGCCCTTAAGTAAACATCCCTTCTTACGGGAGGCTCTCCATCAAGTACGATCTCTACCGGACCAGTGGCTCTGAGATGAATTATTAAATGTAATGCAAGGTCAATATGTCCACTGGAGCCGTCATGACACAACAGAAAGGGGCGGTGTATCTTTCAGCTAGCTTTGTGTGTGTGTGTGTGTGTGTGTGTGTGTGTGTGTGTGTGTGTAAAGAGACAAGAGCCTGATCATTAATCTCATGTATGTTGAGAGGCTCCTTCCCCTTGCCAGTGGGGCTAAAGTGCAATTATGTGTGTGTGTGTGTGTGTGTGTGTGTGTGTGTGTGTGTGTAATTATCGCCATGATGTATTACTCTCCTTTATGTCCTCCTCTCCCTGACCACCCATCTAATCCTGTTGCCATGGTGTCAGAGCCTTGGAGTCGCATGGGAGATATTTGGGGACAAAGTGGGGAATTTGGAGCAGCGTACATGCATGCGTGTGTGTGTGTGTGTGTGTAAGTTTAAAGAACTGTGTCAAACTCAGTCTATATTAGGACCAAGCTGACAGATCTACGTAATCGCACGAAGATTCCAGAATGCGACATTTATAGAGCTGTGAAGTAATACCATGCTCGGGCGTTGCACACACACGTGTGTGTGTGTGTGAGTCAGTGTAAAAGGTCACTGTTGTGTGTGATCAAGTGTGTGAGAGATAAAGTGAGAACAGTCTTGCTGTGTGGATGCAAGTTTAGAAAGGTCAGTATGGTGAATGTGTGTGTGTGTGTGTGTGTGGGAAAGGGGCAGCCCGTGCTCTTTTATAGAAGTGATGATTAGGACAAACGAGAGGAGAAATTACTCTCACTCACTGTCTATATCACTTTATCCTGCGTAATTAGCATGTCTTTGGACTGTGGGAGGAAACCGGAGCACCTGGAGGAAACCCACCAAGCATGGGAACAACATGCAAACAGACCTGAGACGGGATTCGAACCCAGACCCTGGAGGTGCAAGGCGACAGTGCTAACCACTAAGCCATAATGACATATAAATGACGAATAACAATACAAATCAGGTTAAAGTATTACTGTTTGATTTAATGATGAAATAACTTGGCATGTTGTCACTCTGGAGGAGAGAAAAAAATAAGAAAAAAAGGAACCTGACTGAATCCATCATCATCAGAACGCCATCATTTAAGTGAATAGCCGCTTTGTTCCGTACACTTAATAACAGGATAGTTAAGCACCTTCCTACTGTTATTCATGTTTCTCAGGTAATTCCACATTTCAGTCACAAAAAGAACACTTCTGAATCCAATTTACCACAGTTTCATAAACCTATAAACTCAGCAATAACTGAAGGTGCGGAAAGCCGAGCTAGATTATGCGCTAGCGCGTTTCGGGTTTAGCCAGCCCTGCGACTCATGCGATTTTTCATTTTCTTCACATCGGATTTCATATCTGTAATTACAGAAACTGGATTTGTCTGGAGAGTAAACTAGCTCTGCTGTGACATTTTGCCTGAGCGGAGATATGGATTAGAAAACGATTTATTTTAGCAGTGCCTGAGCGCCTTTATTACCCAGGCTCTGCATAGGAAAAGATCACAGCACTGGCTAGCATTGAGAGAACTCATAGTGTGTGTGTGTGTGTGTGTGTGTGTGTGTGTGAGTGTGTTTTGTTTTCCTCTGATAATTATGTGGTTAAAGGTAGAAAATGATACTGAAGAACATTTTCATCTCTGTGAAAAATGCTAACGTTGCTAATAAACAAAGGTCAATAGAAAATGCTAGTCTACTGTAGCTAGCACTGTTAGCGCAAACATTATCCTAAATATTTGTTTGTTAACCTTAAAGAAAATAAAAACACTTCAAGTTACATTTGATTCAATTATGTGTCAATTTATTTTACTACATTTTGACTCAATTTATTTTTATTACACTTATTTTATCAGCATCACCAGAACCTCTAACTGCTTGCTAACAACCTAGCTAAACATCAACACATTCATTATTTTTTTTGTTTATTCAGAGAAAAAGCAGGCGTTGGGTAAATATATATATATTTTTTAAAAATCACCACTGCCATTCTGCAAAGCTCACGTAGCCTTTAATTATAGCCGATTTTTGAAGTGGTACACTTTATTATAGCGATGAAGGTTCAGCGCGAAGAGACTGGGGTCATAATTAAAACAATGGCCCATGCAGGTGATTAAGCACCCATTTTAATTACACCCCGGCACTACGGGAGAGAGGAGGCAATTGGTTCATAGGTGGCATCACGAGAGGGAGCGAGCACGCAGACTAGTGTCTGCGAAAACACTGGAAAACGGAAGAGGGAAAGAAAAGGATGAGCTTGGATGAAGGTAGGAGTGATGACTTCATTCTTCATTCATATCCTCTCTCTTTCATCTCCCACTCGGTCTCGTTTTTTTTTTTTTTCAAGAACAGTTTGAATTTGTGTCACTGGGTCTACCCACGCAGACTAGTTCGCTTCGGCATCTTTAGACTTTTTATGCCAGAGATACCAGGTCATAATTTCATAATTAAATTTTTTTTTTTTAGTTTAGGATAAATTTTTTATTTAAAAAAGATCAAAAAATTATTTTCTTAATTTAATAAATTCTTTTCATCACAAAATCTTTTTGTGATGGTACTGTTCTACTAGTGACCTGGGCTCGCACTACTACATGGCATTGTTTATTCCTATTTAGCAGTGTATAGGTGTGGGGGCAGTGGTGGCTTTTGGGTTTGAGCCCCACCACCAGCGGGTTGCTACTGTTGGAACCTTGAAATTGCATATTCGTCATTGAAATCACATATTTCCTATTTTTAAGTTTATTGTAATTAATTAATAAATCCCTTAACCTATACATTATACATCTATACATTGTCTGTTGCATAATTTTATTTTTTTTGCCTGATTGAACAGGGTCACCCAAAAGTATGAAACATAAAACATTTGGCAGATGCCCTTCCCTATATATATATATTAATACATCATTACACATCTGAGAGGTTGAGTGTTAAAGACCTTGGCTCAAGGGCACAAAAGTGGCAGCTTGTGTGGTGCTGGGGTTTGAACCTGGGACCTTCTGACCTGATTAACCCCTCCACAGCACAACAAGAGCACAGTGTCAATAATGCACTAAAGCCTCTGACTTTTCAGCACTTGATGTATACAAGAACAGTGAACATTACTTAATAGATCAGAATCATTCGTACATGCTGAGAACAATTCTGATATACTCCTGACCTTCACAAAGATGGCAAGTGCCAGTTACGTCTAGATCTATTTCATCTCTTATTGTTAGCTTCAAAGCCATATTGGGAATTAAATATAAATATAAATACCTAAATTCGTATAGAAAAAGTCATATGGAGGCACTTTTTTTTTTTTTGCAGTCATGTTCAGGTTCTCCTATTAAAGTGACCAGCGAGTTTACATGTTTATGTGTTAAATTACATGCTTTTGCACAAGAAAACATAAAACAGATGCACTGCGGTTTGAACAAGGGATTTTATTTATTACAGCCCGAATTGCTAACCCCTTCATTTAGTGCCTTTAAATGACTCAGCGACAAAAACCAATTTGAATTCTCTCTCTTTCTCACTTCCTTCTTTCCTTACTCTGTCTTTTTATTATTATTATTTTTTTGTTGTTGTTGAAAGAACACATATTTCCTGCAGTCAGAGTGGGCACGCATTGGTATTCTGCATCCTGCTTATGCCAACAGCTAAACGGTATCAGCACTCAACCAGGATACACTTCATTCCACCCCGTGAGGAGGGTAGGGGACAGACGTGGTGAGGTGGAGGAAAATGCAGCGAGAGAGGTGAAAATGAGACACATTAACAGAGAAAAGGGTGAATAAACACATGCGAGAGAGGAGGGAGAAATGATCCTGACACCTCCGTCAGCCACCAGCAACTACAATGACAAGCAGCAGTGCTGCGACTTGCTGTTCGGGGTTTCTACAACATGAGAATAAATCTTACAGATTTCTTGTAATGGAGTGAAAAACCGAGGAATGAGTGAGTTTTTAAAAATGCATAGGAAGATAAGTAGAAAACCTGAGAGAAGAAAAAACAGAGGGGAGGGGGGGGGGGCACATGGGGGATAATGGAAAAAGAAAGTGCACTGAACAGCAAAAATATGGAGCATCCAACTTAGGATAGACAATAGCACTGTGGGAAGATAAATGGCAAGGAAGTTAAAGAACAAGAGAACGAAAAAAAAATGAGGGATTTGGAGGGCAAGGATTTGTTAAAGAAGGGAAGAATCGTGAAGGAGTATCAGTGTAGGCAAAAGAGAGAAGGATAAATGAAAATAAAAGTAACAAAACCAGGCATGAGAGAAGATATGAAATGGCAGATGTTGTGAGAGTGAGTAACAGTACAAAAGGAAATTTCTAAGGCAAGTGAAAGCGATACGAGCGAAATCTCTCGGAAAAAAAATGGACGGTGAAAGAGAGAAAACAAGCAGCGCATTGGGGTCAAAGATCCTCAGCGGGAAATTGAATTGCATTCTGGGATGGAAGGAGAAAGAGTGATTGGCTGGGAATTGGTGGAATTTGTTGTTGTGTTGTGCTTGTAGGGAAAGGCAAAGTGAAAAAAAGTTCAGCAATGGTTTCATTCTTCCTGAAATGGTACCTAAGGTTTGTAAGTGTACTGGAATCCCAGACTTGGGACAAAACGCTTAACCTTCACACAGAAAAAACAACCCATCTCTGATCGCTGAAACCTTTTATTGTATAAATTATTATATTTTTAGGATTTCATTTACTCAGTGCTGAGCTCCACTAAGACCTTGTGTGAAATATATGGAAAGAAGTCACAAGTAAGTATCTCCGATACCGCTTATCCTGTAGACAGGGTTGCAGGGGGCCTGGAGCCTATCACAGGACACTCGTCTCAGCGTATGAGGCCGGATTCACCCTGGACATGGTGCCAATCCATCGCAGGGCAGAAAAACAACACACACACACTCTCTACGAGCAATCTTTGGATTGTGGGAGGAAACCAGAGTACCCGGAAGAAACCCACCAAGCATGGGAAGAAAATGCAAACTCCTCGCAAACAGACCTAAGATGGGACTTGAACCTTTGACCCTGGAGGTGTGATGCCACAGTGCTAAACACTACTACACCATACCACCTCCAAATACTCACTGATACATTAAGTAATTGTTTATTGTAAAGTACTAACCTTCACAAGCAAAATAACTTTTCAGACAATCACATGAAACTTTATACTATGTTCCTAAGATCAATCCAATCTTAAATCTGGCCCTCTTAATGGTTACTTTGGTTAATTTCTCTAAAAGAACCCTTATTCATGAAAAGAACTGACAATTTTTTAAGAGTGTAAGAACATTCTCCATTTTCTTTGTTTAAACATAAGCAAAAGAAGACTGAAGGACTATGAATACACTCAGTAGGGATGGCCATTACCAGGGACCAGCTGATACGATACACACAGACATCAGTGGAACATTCAAACGCTACACATACAGTAACCCAAGCTCAAACTGGCGTCCCTGGAACTGAAAGGCAGTGACATTACCCGAGACACCATGTCATACATAAACAATAATACATAATAGCAATAAGCAAAACAGTCACTACTTCTTACCTTCCTTGCAGTATTTCCCCCTGAAGCGTGTGTGCGTGCAATCACATTGCACCTCTCCAAACTGGACAACACAGAATCCTCCATTAAGACATGGGTTTTGCTTGGTACACAAGTACTCCAGGTCGCTCTGAATTCCTTGGCTGTTTAGCAAGGTAGGAGGCATCTCGCCCACCTTCAAGTTGGAAATAAGGCCCAAGAACGGAGGCTCATATTTCACCGTGCTGGAGGTGAGGGCAGACAGGCGAACATCCGGTGGAATTCCTCCCACGAATAAGTCGCTGACCACGGCCATCTCCCTGCGCTTGGAGCGGACCTCTGCCACTTTGGTCTCACCATCCACCATAAGCATAGTCTCGCGGTAGTTGCGTGTAAGGAGGACCATGTGCCAACGGTCATCACTGACACGAGTCTCCATGTGAATGCTGGCTGGCTCAGCGCAGTGGATGGCGAAGCGCAGCTTTAGATGTCCCTCTGCGATCAGGAGCTCTAGGAAGTCGCAGTTGCCTCCATCGTCCAGGTACAGTACGAGGGCTTTGCTGACATTGGTTTTCAGACTGAAACTTAGCTCTCCGATCGAACCTGCCTCCCAGCGGGCATAGCGAGCCCACTGCCCTGGTGCTCCACCAAACTCCAGAGCCTCCACAGAATGAAAGTATCCCATTAAGGCTAAGAGCCACATGGGCCACCATGAGGACCTGGTTTCCCTTGTCATCCTGATTAAATCCTGAATCAAATTTTTTATAAACGGAGGTGAATCTTGGGCAGGATAGCTGTCAAAACTCTGTGTTTCTTTTCCAGTGGGGGATTAAACTACAGAGTGGCACACTCAAAATCTCCAAGGGCCTTATTCCAAGTGCTGAGTGTTCAGCAGATTCTTTAGCTTCTTTGTCACTCTCTGGTTCTGGCTCGATTCTCTCCAAAATCTCTCCTTCTCTCCATTAGTGGGCACCCTTTGAACAGCAAGAGAAGTCAGAAGAACGAATCTCAAACTTGTGTCTGAGAATTCAGCTGAGGCATGCGGTATTCCTCAAAAAGAAACCAAGGGCTGGAAGTAGGAGATAAATTAGCTGATTCCGTTAAATAGCAAAGGGCATCTAAGTTATCTCGCATCCAGTGGACAAGAGAAAGTGAGCATGGTCCTCTGTCACCTTGGTCTACTTCTCCCTAATCCGTCTTTTCCTCCCAGAGGAATTAAGCCAGGGAAGATCCTGGTTCTTGCATCATCCTGACCTCAAGGCTGCTGCAAGAGAAGAACAAATGAACATGAATACCATGCACAAGTGCAACAGTAAAAAAAAAAAAAAAAAAAATCCAAGTACAGTTTATAATGTGCTACGCATATCTTTTTTTATTTATTTTTTTGGTGTTAATTTATGGTGTCAATTTGGTTTGTCTTAGATAGTCAGATAATTAGATGTCCTAGTTAGCTAGTTAGATATTGTTAATTTATGTACAGTAGCATGTACTGTACGTAGCACCTTGGTCCTGGAGAAACGCTGTTTCGTTTCACTGTGTACTGAACTGTACAGTATATGGTTAAAATGACAATAAACGCCTACTGGACTTGACTTGACCATTAGTCAATATAAACCATGCTCTCTATAAAAATTCCCAATGATCAACAGATTTATTTAGAGTACAGACAGGCCAGAAGACCATCTTTTTAAAATAATTATACAGACGTACAAGGAATATTAATTATTATCACATGGGTACAGCAACTACTCAGTCAGAAATATCAGAAACGCTGTGAAAATCGCACCACACTGTGACATGCTGTGACTTGACCTATTAATAAACCAAGTCACAACAAACGAAGTCAAGTAAGTGACTC
The DNA here is from genome assembly GCA_030014365.1 of Clarias pachynema. Lineage (NCBI taxonomy): Eukaryota > Metazoa > Chordata > Actinopteri > Siluriformes > Clariidae > Clarias > Clarias pachynema. Next base: position 13,020,131 of record JAQMYL010000013.1, on the reverse strand, counting down.
AGTCTGGAGTCATACATTAGTCACATTTACTGACTCAAAAACTACATGTGAACTTGACTGACTAGTGACTCGATTCAGATTTAAACTTTATTTATCCCCCCACCAACTTGACTCGTATTTGTTTTGTATTTACCCGACTCGTTACTTGATGTTTTCTTTGACTTGTAACTTGACTTTTCTGTTAAATGACCTTTGAACTACAAACAGATGAAATAGAAGAACAATAATCCCAGAACACTCTAGAAGACAATGGGCAAGTCTAAGGATCGACTGAACAAATTTTTCAGATCTCGGTCTGATTGGGCATCTCTCCATGGAAGAATCTGCTAAGATCTTGTTGCCAAAAAACCACAGCACACCTTCAAGGGTCTTGTAGAGACCATGCATTGATGGGTCAGAGCTATTTTGGTGGCATAAATGGAAAACTACAGTATGCAATAATAGGCAGGAGTTTTTTTTTTTTTTTATGTTATGTCTGATTGGTTTAAGGTTTTAGTTAAATTAATAATGGTATATGATGATTTTTATTTTATACAATGATGATGTTCTTTTGGCTGCTTGCCCTTCCTTTTTGGACTGGCACTGAGGGTGCCCTGCAACTGTTTGAGGCATTGGCTGTCTTGTGCATAGCAGGCAAAAAGCCTACCACTGAGCCACAAAAGCCCTAAAGTATATACTGTATAAAGGGAAATAATATCTGGAATATGCATTTTCATAAGTTGAAATATATTGAGTTGATGGTTAAGTTCAGCCCCGCTACAGTATGTCAGGGGAGGTTGGGTTTAGATGGAGCCCCAGGAAATCCTGTTTATTTTTATGCTTTAAAATGTGTTATTTTATTACATATCATGCACATAGTTTAATAGGGACAGACTGCACACTGACCAGCTCCCTATAAATAATACTGCAGGGTGTTTTCTTTTTCCCTTTATGTACAAAAAAAATGCCCTCAGTTTGAGTGTAAATAGGACATCTAAAGACCTTTGACTCCACTCCGAACATCTTTAAATATCCCAAATAGCACATGCAGGCGAAATCATCGTTAGGATGCAAAAACTATTCAACTTTCAATGTCACATACACAAAGTGGTGTCATGATGGAGTGTATTACTTTGCTTTTATCCAAGTATCTTAAGAATCATGGCATTAATAAGGGTGGAACGCTGACTGTTCAATAGAGTCCGTGTCTCAATTATTTTTCTAAACAAGAGTGAGGTGTAACCAAAGGAAATGGTGATTGCTGCACTTGACCTACAGTAATAGTCTGTGCTTTCCTTTATTTCCTTATTTTATTTCCCGAAGAAGGATTTAATTTCCTATACAGCGAACTCACAATTCAACCTTGCTTCCCCCACGCTCACCTGATGACTACTTTCTTCTATGGAGTTTTTAACTCATTCATTTCTATATGCAATGTATAAAAAAAACTCATCACTCTCTACTAAAACTTTTTGCATATGTTTAACCTCAGGGCTGTAAAAAAAAAAATAAAAATAAAATGAGGGCGTAACTGAGATCGCAAGTTCTGATCTGATTTCTCAGCTGCTTGTGGCTTTTAGGGATGGGTACTCAGACTGTGAGAACAGGTGATGACTAAATTAGGAAGAAAATTGGGGGGGGGGGGGGGGGGGCGTAAAAAAAAACAAA
>JAQMYL010000013.1:12953352-12967327 GCA_030014365.1 Clarias pachynema | reverse complement strand
GTTATATATGGAAATACTGAATGATTTTGTACATAATTATGCAGACATGATAAACATATATAACAAAATTGGTACATAATATAATATGGTGCCTAAGACTTTTGCACAGTACTGTATATAATATTGTCCTATAAAAGGGACAAAGCATTAATAAATGGTTATAAGGCAGTCATTTAATTGACTGATTGATTGATTGATTGATTGATTGATTGATTGATTGATTGATTGATTGAAACCAGGTGGGATGAATAAAAGTTCTCACTGTTTTCTAAAAAAAAAAACAACAACAACACACCAGTACTCTATCATGGAAACAACCACTCTTTACAAACACGGTTAACAGAAAAGCATGCCAGAACATACAACACATAGAACCTTGAGGTGGCAGAAAAGCCACAAAAAAATTGCTATAGAAGGGTTCGAGAGCACTCATGGCAGCACAGCTTGCTGTATATGATATGGGACTTATGGGCATGTGGGTCAAGGTTGTTAATCCAGCCTGGAGATTCCCCAGATCTTGATTTAACCAACATCCATGGGGTCAAACACGTCAGATAGACCGAGGCCACCATCCCGCGAGCCACAGAACACAAAGGATCTGCTGCTAACGTGGCGGTACCAGACACCACAAGGTCCTATTGGTCCACCAGAGGTCCTATTGAGTCACAATACTTGGATTAACGATATAGTAATAACAATGTACAGTATGTTCAATGCATTTTATTGCCATTCTCCTGTATATTCTATTGCATTGCAACTGGTGGTCCGTTCCATTCCATTCTTTTATTTCCTTTTTTCGTCGTTCAACTCTGTTGCAACCATGCTGCATTTTCTTCTACTATATTCTCCTATACATGAATGTTATTTTATGCTTTCTTAATATACTCCTTTATGCTTATCTATTTCTTTCCTTTGTTTGTTTATTATTACATTCATTTCTTTTTATCTCTCTCTCTCCTGTGTTATAATGGACATTACAGTCAACACAAATTGCACACTGGAGAATCTTCTTACGCGCTGGAACAAATACCCGATAGGTTTTTGACTTTCTCAACGGCGCAGGATTTCCATCAGGAACTGCACAGTTAGTTATTCATTTCTCCCAGTTGGCGTTATGGGCAGATTTGTACTGTAGCAGTTTATAACCAGAAATGCATTTCTGTTATTAAGGAACGCGTCATATTTTTGGAATGCGCATTGAGCTTATTGGTGCTCTGTGTTACTTCTACAGTATACGAGTTGCGCCAGACACAAAAGTGTGTGTGTGAGTGAGAGAGATACGAGAGAGAGATACCCGGGAGGGGACCCCTGCATGGAAACACTACTATCAAATGAATGTTGCCTTAAATGGTGCTGAAAGGCAACGTTAATAATTCATACAGTGTGTATGATCAAGTCTTCAGACAGTGAAGAAAAGGAGATGGGGGTGATTGATTATTGCGTTGCAGCAAAACTGGGAAGGGTGTGTTTGTGTGTGATACGGAGAGTAGGTATATGTCCTGTTGTGTCTGGGGAAAGACAAAACATACAGTATTTCATAGCACTGTGGCCTCGCAGCTCCGGGGTCACGGGTTTGATTCCCGCCATGGGTAGGTGTGCATGGAGTTTGCATGTTCTCCCCGTGTTTGGTGGGTTTCCCGGCTTCCTCCTACAGTCCAATGACATTCAGATTGGAATTTCCAAATTGCATGGTGTGCATTTTTATGCCCTGCGATGAACTGGCACCATGTCCAGGATGTGCCCTGCCTAGTGCCCAGAGACCCCTTGGATAGGCACCAAGTGCTGTAGCAAATAAGTGAGCGGTCTATTTCAATAAAAGTAATTCTGGTGTAGTTTCCAACATGAAAGCTGATTTGAATTCCATCTATTTGTTTATTTATTTAAAGCTGTATCTCATTCTGTCCTATTCAGTTGACTTGTATAGGCCTTTGCTCATGTAACAGCAGTGTTTCTCCTACACCCAGTACAGATACAGTCTCCATGACCTGCTTTCGCGTCAAACAGACACTCTTCACCTGTCTGAGTATGCCTTGATTTCTTAGATCAGGATGTTTCAGGGACACCAAGTTACAGACAGATGTATCCTGATTGTATTTACTAAAACCCTTCACTCAATACACCTTCAGGCTTTAAGGCACTTCTTTCACATCGCCAGGAATACTGTGTTCTGTCTGCAAGCATAATCTCTCTATGTATTTCATTTTCTTTTTCCTATCATGTTTCCTAAAAGCATCTCTCTCTCTCTCTGTGTGTGTGTGTGTGGCAGAAAACAAGCCTGCTATTCCAAATGCCCTCTATAATAAGACCCAGTCGAAAACGAACAACAATAATAAGCAAATTACACATTAGCAAAGATGTGTCATGATAAGAATTGTCCTTGTACAGTCACTTCGAAGCTGCAATTGATTTTATGATAATAATGTTTTCCCCCCGTCTATGCATGTGTAACCAGAGGACAATGAAATGTTATTGGCTGGACACCCTGGAATGATGGGTGGGACGTCATGCTTTCAGACTGACCACACCCAGATTGTGTACAGGGTCACAGGGGGCTTTGAGCCTATCCCAGGAGACTTACAGTAGAGTACAAGGCAAGGTACACCCTGGATAGCAGGGCACACACACACACACACTGTAGACCATTGGCAACGCCAATTACACTAATCTGCATATCTTTGGACTGTGGGAGGAAACTGGAGAACCCGGAGGAAACCCACCAAGCACGGGGAGAACATGCAAACTCCATGCACACAGACCCTGAGGCGGGAATCGAACCCACGACCCTGAAGGTGCAAGGCGACAGTTATGTTAACTGTTATGCCATCGTGCCATCTTATTTAATTACGAACAAAGAAATTTAATGTAAAGGCCAGCATTTCCTTGATGTCTTGCTATTATAATCTGAGATAAAACTAAATAAATAATGAAATTAATAAATAATGTCAATAGCTATTACATCTGACAAATACACATTTGAATACTGTACCTGAAGACATTTGTATATAGGAAAGTCAATTACATCTAAATGCATAACAAGAAATGTATGTATCAGGTGATGGTTGTTACATCATTTATGCACAAGCATTATGAACTAATAATAAAAAAAAAACGTTTAATTCAGTTTGTAAAGGATTCTCGTATTGTATTTTAGTTATCAGATTAAACTATTCTAAGCAAGTGCTTGCGTAAGTCTTAAATATCAATACACTGATCATCCAAAATACATACACCACCTCAAAGTGAACTGTCTAACACTGACTATCAATTATATACCAATAATATATTTACTTAAGCCTAATACATTAATGCACCGTGCAATTCTTCCTTCGAATATCCCAGCGTAACTGAGGTCAGAGCGCAGGGTCAGTCATGATACAGCGCCCCTGGAGCAGATAGGGTTAATGGCCTTGCTCAAGATCCCAACACCAGATGGCAACCTGGTGGAGCTGGGGCTCGAACCACTGACTTTCCAATCAGTAACTCAGTGCCTTAGCCCCCTGGGCTACCACTGCCCCATCTCTGGTCCATCTTTGATCCATCACTGGTCCATCTCTGACTGTGGGGTCCAATGTCTGGTCAATGCTGGCTATGATAGAAAGGTATCAGAACAACAAGCGCATCACAGCCTACTGCAGGCAAAGAGTTTAAGGTTGTTCATCCAGCCTCCTAATTCCCTAGATCTCAATCTGATCAAGCATCCATGGAATGCGCTGGACAAACATGACCGATCCATGGAGATCCCACCCCTCTACCCACAGCACCCAAAATACCCGCTGCCAACGTCCTGATGTCAGACACCACAGCACACCTCTAGACGTCCCCTAAGTCGCCAGAGCCGCCCATGTGGTTTGAAAACTCATGGCTGATCCATTTTCTGTGAAAAACTCACATATCTAAGCTACAAACCACACAAAAGCTGTGCTTCCACCTGTAACAGTACCTCTCGTCTGTGAGACTAGTGCGTATACCGTATCTGAGGTCTAGCCACTCTCTACTGCACACACACTCGAGCTACTCTATTCATTTTTAGAGCACACCCCCCCCACAGCAGTTGAACCAACATCTCTTCCCTCATCCCTTACCACGACACGTCCAAGCCTCTATTAACTCGAACCGAAATGTGATGATTCCTGTTCCCATGTATTATGCGGTACGTCATACAGACAGGAGATGAAGGTTTTCCCGAACGGTACTTAATGAATTTTTCATCGAGCTTCTTAACCTTTTACTAGGAAACGTAACCACTGCGGACACGGAGTTCATGCGTATATATATTTGACATTCTTTCACATTCTTTCACATTCTCGTCCAATTCGAATGAAACAACCACAAAGAAATGGTAGAAGGGGTCTAGAGTAAAGTCTGCTGAGAGGGAGGAAAATAAAGAGGGAAGCAGAATCAGGTCATATCCTGGGACTCTCAATGACAACTTAAAGATTTCCGAGCTATTTTAACGCACAAGTATGATTATTTCTATTTAAAGTCCAGGCCGCTTGATCTCATAAAGCAAGGCTTGTTTGTAAACGAGACGAAATGACATGAATTATTCAAAATGAGATTTGGCTTGACATCAACCCAGTAATTTCGAGCGCTGACCTCAATGAAATAATGAATTATGTGTAATTAATAGCAATCAAAGCTTAACTGCTTAGTGTCAGCAGCGATTTCTCAGAACACACGAACACACAAGAATGCTTAATTGTCATTATCAATTATATGAACAGTTGAAAGCAAAATAAGAAGATTTCAATATCAATGTATTCATAAATGTTTTTTGTTGAGATGAAAAAAAAATGTGTTTCCGTCACAAATCACATGTTGGAATTGACAAATGATTGAATTGCATTTATGTGTAATGCTTTATAAATAATCAAATCCATTCATACTGTTTTGTATGATACAGTAAACAGGATTGATGCAGGCTGTTTTAAATGATTTGATCATATTTTAATCTGATATTTCACATATGATTCATTTGATTCACGTCTACTGTTGTACAGTAAATGTTGAATTTATTTCCATAGGCAATGTTTTATATGATTCATTAATTTTTTTTATCAGATACCTTACACATGATTCATTCGAATCACTTGTACTGTTGAATGTTGAATGCAGAGTTTTCAGTTTCATTTATTTTTTATTCTGATCTTGAATTTATTTTCACATGCAATATTTTTCCTGATTAGTTTAGATTCATACAGTTCCTACGTTTCATCATAGTTGTTGGAGATTTGTTCCCCAAACAGTCGTCTAAGCATTTCAATGCATATCATACAGTGTATGGTTGTGACAAATAAAAATTTTAATTTGAAAAAAGCTCATCTAAAACTCTACACGTGATTCATCTGATGTACACATACTGTCATAATTGTTGAATTAAATTTCATATGCACTATTTTACTATAAGTACTGTTTTATAAGTAATTTATACTCTATTCACATGCTATGTTTTAAATGATTCATATATTTTTTAAATCTGATTATACATATATTTTTACATTTAGAACTCTATACATGATTCACTTGAGTCACATCTACTGTTTTATAATGCTACATTTATTTCCATATGCAATGTTTTAAGTTTTATTTAATGTTGAATCGGACACTTTAAACATTATTCATTTGATTTATATGCAGTGTTTTATTCATATGCATTTGATATACATGTGCTCTTTAAAAAAAAATCATTTAAATCCTTTTATATCCTTTAATTTAATATATTCTCGTATATTTATGACTTTATGACATTATGTGCTTTTTATTCATTAATTTATTTTTTTATTCATAGGACGTGTTTCAACATATATTGAAATTCATGTTCACATCAGGTTGAATATGTGATCTTACTGTACACATCAAGCAAAAAAAAATCTTTTTGTTTCTCTTATGGTATCGAGTCGAAGAACAAGGGTTTCTTTTTCTGATCTGTCTCACTTTCTGTCTTTCTCTCTCTCTCTGGTGGTGACAAGGTGAAGTGTGTTTGTCGCACTTTATCTATGTGTTACCATGGTTACCAGACCCAATGAGACCTTCTGTTGGAGACTCTCTCTCTCTCTGTCTCTCTGTCTCTCTCTCTCTCTCTCTTACACACACTCACAGTAATAAAGGGCATCAGTAATAACAAAAAGACACTTTCTCTTGTAAAAAATGGGTTTGGGGTGGGTAAAACCTGACAGCTCTGTAATAAAGCTAAAGACAGCATCTGCCAATCAAATGCCAAAAAAGTACCACATGCCAAAATATACAGTACATTGGGGTATAAAAGTCTGAGACAACTAGTGAAGATGCTTCCAAGTTGTGTGTGTGTGTGTTTTTTCATTACAAAATATATAACTACATATATTTATATAATCATAACTATAAAATATATATTTTAGTTTTAATTCTTTTCCAAACATGCCATTTCAGTGACTAAATCTTTAAATTAATTGCTTAAGTATTGGTCCTTTGTTGAAGTGCATTTTTCTAGCCAATCACAATGCAAAACACTAAATGTACTGTATATTTAACAGTTTTGTTTAGTTTAGCAATCTAGTGCTCAACTCAAAGGACAAGTCTCTTGTAGGAAAATAAAATGGAAGAATGTGGTTATGAAAGTAAAAACTCCTTTTAGTTTTCTATATAACCACCTACACTAATACACTTATCCCAATATTCCACTAGTGCTTGGACACCATCAAGGTAGAAGCCACGCCAGAGCCATGATCGGTATGCCTGCTACAGTACATGTTAGAAACGCTGGCCTCCCAGGAACTCCTTTAATGCCCCAAACATGCGGAAATTGCTTGTATCGAGGTCTTCCGAAAGTCTTCTGTAAATGTCAGTCGATGCAATTCATTAATTCATGAGAAATTTCATTGCAAGTCCCAGTTTAACTTAAACGGGAATTGCCCTCGTAGTATTAAATATCCAAGATAGGGATTTTAAATAGTTTTATTTCCAATTATAAATGAAAAAAATCCCAGATATATTATGTGATTTAGATAAGATTCAGATTACTTGTCACATGTGAAGATATGTTTCTGGCATATCACAATGAGACAACTGACAGAGCACAGGGCTGGCCAGGATACAGAGCCCCTAAAGCAGATGGGGTAAGGGCATTACTCAAGGGCTCAACAATTGAACCTGGTGCTTAACCCCCTGACCTTACGATCAGTAACCCGCAGCCGTAACTGTTTGAATTGGCACTTTTAGGACCACACTGTGTAAGATGACCAAAATATATAGTTCAAGCTACTGGACAAAGACATCCAAATGTTACTTTAATACTGTTTCCCCTAATGCAATGATGTCAACAGAAAGGAGATCGATTTCACGCTTACACAGCAACCCGAAAAATAAAACATTAAACTATCTAGGAAAAGGCTTGTCACTTCCTTTTACTTTAAAGCACCTGCGCAATTTAAAGCAGCATTTATTTGAATTATTTACAGAACTCTATTCGAAACTCTTTCTGCAATCTGTAGAGGTAGGATCAGAAATTACACCAAACTTGTCAGGGTCACTGCAGACCCGGAGCTTTATTATTGTGAATACTAAAAGAGAAAAGAACCCTGAATGTTTTCTTCTCTTGATTATACTTACAGGTGCTCGGGTCTTATATGGGAACTGTCTTGATGCTCTGTAGCACAATCAAGGACAGAACAAATCAAGTTCAGGGAAGAAACAATAAAGATTTCAAAGTATCTGAGAAGGTTTCCTACGAGATGTGAAATGACTCTATTAAATCAGCCAGCTTGTGAGGAAAATCTCAAACTGTTAGTCCGACAAAGTCCTTCATTCTTCTTTGTAGAAACACAGAAAGAAAGAGGCTTTCTGTTCGGTTCAGCTCGCTTGATGAGCTGAGCTTATGAATACTGCATAACCCAACCCTATTCAGTAAATGACAAAAGGCGAGGGGATAAAGAAACACACTTCAAGAAGGTTAACAAAATATTCATGTGCATTACCTTAATATGATTGTCAGACTTGCTTGTGCATGGTTTCCCTGAGATGGAGCGAGAAAAAGCCGAATATTGCTCCTTCATCCCCGCCGTCCCTCTATCCCTGATCTGAATTTGAGAGAGAATCAGAGCGGTACAGATTATCTCCAGTGGACGCAGGGTCTCAGTTAAGCTACTGAAAGAGATTGCTGAAGGGCCTCAATGGAAGGGCAAAATTAAACACTGCGGCAGCCGGCAGTCGGCTGAGAACCCCACTTTCTTTCTCTGTCCTCCCTCAATCTCCACTTCACACGTCGCTGCGTGAGAGATTTAAATATGAATATGAATATTTTAAAGATGAAAAGCTACCAGCAGCAAAGCTGCCATCGCAAATCTTCTTCATAGACTTAGACTTATATACACCGATCAGCCAGAACAGTACGACCACTAACAGGTGACTTGACTATCACTTATTACCTTGTTACTATGGCAACTGGAAGTGGGTGGAATAGATTTGGCAGCAAGTGAACATTTTGTCCATGAAGTTAAAGCTTGATATTGTTGATGAAAAAATTTAAGTGACTTTGACAAGGGCCAATTTGTGATGGCTAGACCATTAATTTAGGGCAACTCCAAAACTGGAGCTCTTGTTGGATGTGGGACCTACCAAAAGTGGTCCATGGTCAACATGGGTATTTTCCACATGTGCATCTGCATCACTTGGGAAAGAGATGGCTGCACTATGGGAAGAAGGCAAGCCAGCAGAGGCAATGTGATGTTCTGGGCAATGTTCTGCTGGAACACCTTGGGTCCTGCCATTCATCTGTACAGTAGATGTTACTTTGACACATGCCATTTACAGATGAACTACACTCCTTTACAGAAGTTGAATTCCCTGATGGCAACAGCTGGTTTGAGGAACACAACAACCAGTTTAATGTGTTGACCTGGCCTTCAAATGCTCCAGATCTCGAACTGGAATCTGAATCTGGAAAAGCAAGTTCGACCCATGGATGCCCCACCTCGCAACTTATCAGGACTTCCACCAAAGTGAACCAGGTGCTACTCCATTTCTGGTGCCGGTTCAGAGCCACTTTAATAGCGACCCTCCTAAGAACTGGCTTTGTTGTTCCGTGGGCTAGAGAGTCACGTCATTACGTCACTGTATACGTCTGCGTACGTCTCTACTTTTCCAGCAATGCTAGCGACAATGCTAGCGGCAAAAACAACAACAATGGTGAACTGCAACATGGCTTTGCAAGCAGTTCTCCTGGCTTTATTATTACTAGAAAGCATTTGAGATGCCCATTGCATATTAAGGCCATTTTTTAAAGATTGCGGTCACCAACTTTTATTTGGTCGTGATAATCCTGCCCCCTCCCCGTGACGTAAGTGGTTCTGGTTCTTTGGTGTGGCCCAGCAAAGTGTTGGTGCTGCCATAAAACCTATTTTTCTGTCTGAGAGCAGGTGCTTTGGCTGTCTGAAAACAAAGAACTGGTTCGAAATGGGCCACCAGCTCCAATCTAGCTTTGGGGGAAAAGAGGTATTAAAGGATCTGCTGCTGATGACTTTATGCCAGATACCACAGCATGCCTTCAGGTGATGGGTCAGGTGGCAAAAAATAGACCTACTCAATATTTAATAAGTGGTCATAAAATTATGTCTGATTTATGTGTATATACACATATAAATATATACAGGTTAAAAGACTCATGTTGTTACAAGAAAGACTGGTATGTAATTGCCAATTTGTGGAAGTTTAAGCTAGTTTAAGTGCTTGTAATGTGGGCTGTCTGGCAGGATTTCACACTTTTACCATCCATAAACAAATCACCACCATTATCCTTCCAACCAGCGGGAGAAGCAAAATGACTCACGCCAGCTTGCGCATCAATTTTCCGTCCTCCTTTACAAATCTCCTCTCTCCTCTAGGCACAAATCTAATATCTTATTTCAGTTTACAACAGCTTTTTTTTGTAATCCAAATTCCACTGATCCGTTCTTGGTTGGGAAGTGAGGGACGCGTCATGACATGAAACTTGGTCACTATGAGGCAGGGTTGCTTTTAAATAGTTGCTGTTTCTCTGGAACTGTTAAGCAGGTTTACTGTACATAATGAATAAAGAAAGAAAGTCAAATGAGAACAGGAGTTATGAGGAGTTATGTGGTTGACATGTTCAGGGGTCCAAGCACCAGCCATGATGGAACCAAGCACTAAGTGACCAAAGGGTAAACCCCTAAGGCATGAATCTTTGTCAGTATCTACTTTAAAAAAAATAAAAAGTAATGGAGAAATTTGGTGTAGTTCGTGACTGTGGATAGGTTCTTTAAAAGCATAGTCACCATCAGGTAAACAGCTTATAGCCAGACTCCCACAAGGTTCCCATTTAGTCATTAAGCATGTCACAAACATAATTGAATTAGTTCGAAAGTGAGTTCTTTGGGCGAAAATTCGTATTCCGAAAACAAAAAACAAAACTTTTCTTCTTGCTACCATTCTTGCCAATTTTTTTTGGACCAATGGTGTTATGTCTTCAATAAATCTCGAACGAAATACTCGTACAAAAAATGTGTCAAATTGGTAAAGTCGCTTCGCTTGGGTTTCCACTGATGCAAATAAGTTTTGAACGGCTCCCAGGTGCACGCGCAACTTTCCGACGCAAATTTCTTGCAAGATTTTGAATCATAAGGTTAAAATTTGTTATTCATATGCCGAGGGCCATCGATAATCATTTTTTTTCCCGGTATGTATATACTTCCAATTTACGCGTCTTTAAAAAGACATACTTTATTCATTTCTTCTTGTTCATTCACTACAATAATCCTACACTGTTCCATTTCATCTGCTTGTGCTGCATTTTCTAATCAAATAATTCAATTAATTAAGTCCACACGTCCTCAACACAAGGCTTTTGTAAAAACACTAAAGCTCGCTGCTAGGTTCTCGTCAATACTCTGTCAACTGAGATGCCTCCTCGTCTGGCACCTGACCTCTAATTCACCTTTGCCTTTAGGGGTCACACTGCGGTCTATGTCATTAGATCCAGCTACATTAGATACACTACGGGAGGTTTTCTGTTAGTACACACGCGGGCTTACTTTCAGCACATAGGCTGTTAAAAGGGTCACACTTCACATTAACTCCAAAATCCAGAATTCTGTCTCAGATCACACATTAATAATTTGCTTTGCTGAGCCACTGCTAATATCACTTGACCTGAGGGTTATTAAAAATTTCTATGAACTATTAATCCCTCCAAGTTTCTGCTATTGAGTACATCTCTAAGCATATTACCCAGTAACTACTATTAATTATTTAGTAACTTCAGTGAAACTAATAAAACATAAAAGGAGGAGTCTTGGGAGCTTAAAAGGATTAAATAGTTCCGGTTATATAAAGCAGCAACACCAGTAGTTATGTCTAAGTCCTGTTTTTTAGGAGGTCTAAGCACCCTGCCTGTATTTTTAGCAGGCCGAGCACGAAGATTTTATGCTGCAAACACATGACATTTCCTCAATAGGTGGTGTATGGGGACATTGTTATGTCCAAATAGCCGTTTCTCACTAATCCCAAGTCCAATTGGGTTTAAATTTGGTGTATTATACTGATACATTAATCTTTACATGGATTTCAGGCATTCACAAAATTCTTGTCACAAAAGTCTAAAGGTATGTACTGTACTTTACAGTCAGCCATTCTACTGTGTATACAGACAGGTTTCATTTCAGCGTTTGTTTCTAATCCTTTAACAAACAAACATTTAATAGACAGAGTTAAAAAAAAGTTAAGATCCTGTAGTCATATGGAAGCAAATCCAAGAAATGGTTAAAGCAAGTGAAACAAACCAAATATCACATTATTGAGGTTATTTCTAATCAAATTGTACAAAAATTTAAGCAAAAACTTCTTGTTCTATTGGAGATATTTTTTTCTTGTTTTAGGAATTTATTTCTTTAAAGGAGTAAAAATTGTCAGCCAATGGAACAAGAAATTTTTGCTTGAACTTTTGTAAAAAGTTTGTATTACAATTATGTAATTATTTGTATTACAAATAACCTCAACAATATTATATTTGGTTTGTTGCAACATTATGTTAAGATCGTAATTTAACTACATTTAAGATACTCACATATTTTTTATGACAATTTCAGAAACATTTGACTAGAAATAAGCCTAATAATCGTACAGTATATTTGGTTTGATTTAAACCTATTGTAAGAAATGATAAATAACAACACAACCTAAGTTCAAATACAAGAGTTTAACATTCAACTTAAAATAAAACGCTTACATTTTTACTGAGCAGAACATATCTCTGTTCATCCGCCGTAATTATTATTTCTAAACAAACGTAGCTGATAATTCACTCCTTCCACATGGGATGCTAGTGTGTGAATAGTTTAGAGTGGACCACCTGTAGGTTTATAAAGAAACTGTGACGATCAAGTGCCTCAAATAGCTCCAAAGTGTTGAGCACGTGTTGAGCAATTGTGAGCACGCGGCTGCGCGCAGTTTCTGATGCGGCTTTCTAATTTTGAGACTAATTAGCACACGGGGTGTTTTGAGACTGGTGTAAGAGTGTCTAATGAGTGGGTTTCTGAACTAATTTGCCCACAGAGTGCGGAGAAAAAGGCAGATCAGGGTCTTTTTAATGTGTGCAATGTTTAATAATGTTCACTCATAAGCTTGTGTATCCAACGTGTGTCCAACGTGATCGTCATGGCATATCAAGCTAAAAAAACAGCCAATCCCATCACTGATTGATCGACTGGTGCATGTCTATTATAAATGTAATAAATCATTTTAAAATCTATTTCGGAGTCACACAAAAGAATCACGATTCATAACCGAATCGATTTTTTTTCTCTATCTCTAATATCAGTGCAACTGTGGATCTTGAAAGTAAATTAAAAACAATAAAGGAAGCATCAATACTTGCTTTGTTGGCACATTCTCTTGGCCTGGAGACCTGTAATTCCAGGTCAATTTCGCAAAAGGATCAGTTGACCTTCAAGTTAAAATGAACAAAATTAGCATTCAGCTAATGCACGGAGCAATTGGAGCAATGCCAGATGCTCACATCGTGTGGTATCAGGACTTTGCTCTAGTCAGTCCTCATACTGATTCACCATGGGCAAGAGGAAAGAAGAACAGGATATACTGATGGTTTAACTCTTTCTGAATACATGAACTAAAATATAATGCTGCATATAATGCACCAAGTGTTTTTTTTTTTTTTTTGGAGACGTGTCTACCTTAAAGTGTAAAACATTTAATCACTCGCATCCTAAACATGTGCAAATTAGTCAAACCAAATGGTAGGTATAAAAGCAAAAAAGAATCACTTGTTTCCCAAATATTCAAGTTTCTTGAATTGGTTATGACATTTTGAATTATTAATGCAGTGAAGTTGCATCTATATAAAATATTTGCTGCACATTTGAACGTCTACAGTAATTCAAATTCAACTTCAGACCCCAATGATGAACGCCATTGTGGAATGTCAAAATGATGTAGTGTGATTAAAGCGACTACGACGACATAACTATAAATCTCGGCATCAGTTGTCTCGCTTGTCGATAGTAGTATGATTTAGCAAAACGTTCAAACTAATGACCAATGATCAGTGCAACAACATCAACAAAAAAAATGCTGTAAATCAATTAGAATTTTTCGAGACTGCGATTTTTCAATTCAAATTGATTCATGTTAATTGTATGATTTGCCTCAAGCGGCTATATTTTTTCAGGTTTTATTATTTTTTTTAAATCTATTATCTACATTTAATATACAATATGCTGTGTAACATTTGTTGCTGATTTTTTTTTTTTTAACAAAGCAATAATCTTTTTTTTCCTTCTGAGCCAGTCTTAGTCAAAATTCTGTAGTATATGTTTAAGGAATCAGTCAATTTTAAAGGATTTAACATTTGAAAGTTAAACTAAAAAGTTTTAACTGAATAGTTTTAAATGTGTGAATCGATTCGGAATCAAATACTGACTGTTAATTGAGTCGATAAATAAAAGATTGATTAAATTGAAATAAGATC
>JAQMYL010000013.1:12929150-12948928 GCA_030014365.1 Clarias pachynema | reverse complement strand
AGAGATACATGATTAAAAAAAATAATAATTAAAAAATAATAATTAAAAAAATATTTAAAAAAATAATAATAATATGGTCAGTTACAGAATAGGACCCAGAGTGGCATGTGGATATGGGTGGAAAAAATGGAAATAAAATTTCTGTCAATGAAAATAAATAAATAAATTTATTTTTATTTATTTTTAGCAATTTATCGGAAAGAGAGGGGGAAAAAAGAAAGAGATAGAGTAAAGGAAAGACTGGGTGAGGATTGAAGTTTTCTCATTAAAATCAGACCAGGGGTTTAGTAAGCAGTGAACTATGAACAGTGAAGAATTGTTTATTACTGAATTATGGACCTTGGTAATCGAAGCTGCTTTACCTGCAGTCAAGGTGTCTTTTTTTTTTTTAAGCTGTGGGACTTTTTTCATACTATTTATGGTGGTATGGTACATTTACTGAAAAACTCTAGCAATTATCAGCGATTGTATATTTACCGGTGCAATTGTTTAATTATTATGATTATTATTATTAGTAGTAGTAGTAGTAGTAGTAGTATTATGCCAAATAACTTTGAACATATGAACAATATAACAAAATAGATTTTGCCATATACACTTATGTTTTTGGAGGTGTTTACAATAATTAAATGTACCCGAATAACCAAAGCAATCTGACAAATCTTGCATCCAAGACCTTCAAAGGCCATTTATCATTTATCTATTAAGAAAATGGCACTAATTAGTCAAAAATCTATTCTATGGCAGTGAAATTTCCACACTAGCAAACATACGGTACATAACCTCAAGTAGGGTGAAAATATCAAATGTGCCATATATACTGTATACTGTAAAATACCCCCACAGGCAACATTGCCATTAGCCATCACAGAGTCAGCGAGTCCATTATTACTTTCCATAAAAATGTCTGGTTTGCTCAGGTCAAGGAGAAAGGGAAAAAAAATACATTGAGAATCTTAACAGCTGCAATGTGAAACAAGACTAAGATGTCTGGAATCATCTGTTTGAAAAGCGTAAATCAGATCAAAGAGATCAAATCAGAGTTGAGGGGCATTAAGGCACGAAAGATGCCAGAAGATAAATGCAGTAAATAGACCTTTATATTTTATGATAAATGAAAGCACTGAAATGCATTGAGGCTTATTGGTTAGCACTGTCGTCTTGCACCTCCAGGGTCCGGGTTCGATTCCCGTCTTTGTTTGCATGGAGTTTGCATGTTCTCCCCGTGCTTGGTGGGTTTCCTCCGGGTACTCCGGTTTCCTCCCATAGACCTGCAGATGAGGTTATGTTTTACGGTAATGCATTGCAATTACTATGATTATTTGTTGCCTCTTTATTTTCAGATTGGATTAGACATGTATTTAAGCATGCCTAGATATGACAAGTCATTTCTTAAAATTTCATCTGCCTTCTATATTATTAGACATAATTATAGGAGGCAGATGCCTTTCTGTGTAAGGTATGTCTGAATGACAGGATTGTGTCAAGACACAGATCTGGGGAGGGATCCATTTTGCAGCATTGCAAGTGTCCAAGAGCATGGTAGCCTCCAGCATTCTCAAATGGAAGAGATTTGGAACAACCGGCAGGCTTTCCAGATCTTACCAGGCGGCAGAG
The DNA here is from genome assembly GCA_030014365.1 of Clarias pachynema. Lineage (NCBI taxonomy): Eukaryota > Metazoa > Chordata > Actinopteri > Siluriformes > Clariidae > Clarias > Clarias pachynema. The sequence continues at coordinate 12,947,311 of JAQMYL010000013.1, read as the reverse complement.
CCAAACTGAGTAATCTGGCTTGAAGGGACTTGGTCAGACAGGTCATCTTGGTCATTTTCATCTATAAATGAGTTCCCTTAAAGAAACAGGAGAGCCTTACATCACTGCAGTACTCCACCAATCAGGCCTCTATGGTTGAGTGGCCAGACAAAAGCCATTCAGCCATTCAGCAAAGGCACATGACAGCTTGCCGGGAGTTAGCAGAAAAACCCCCTGAAGAACTTCCAAAGGAATGTGAGGGACAAAACCGTCAGGTCGGATAACACAAAGATTGGGGGGGAAAAAACCCTCCTTATTAAAACCATTCCTAAGTTAAACACGGTGGCGGTAGCATCATCCAGTGTGGATGCTTTTCTGCAACTGGGACTGAGAGACTTGTCAGAAAATAGATGCAGGAAATGAGAAAAAAAAAAAAACCTTCTCCAGAGAGCTTAGAATCTCAGTTAATACATTCAACGTGACAATGACCCAAAGCATACCGCCAATAAAACACAGCATTACCTTCAGAACAACTCTGAACCTGAATCCAATAGAGCATCTCTGGAGAGACCTGAAAACGGGAGTGCACCGACCCTGCCCGCTCAACCCGGTTGGGCTTGAATGACTCTGCCAAGAGGAATGCAAGTTACTTCCAAACGTAAAGGTGTGCCAAGGGTGTAGCATCATTCACTCGCAGACTTGTGGCTGGCAAAGGTGTAGGAAAAGAAAAGAATGTACAGTACCATTCAAACATCTGCGTATCTTTCGAATTTAAGCCCTTGCCTTGGAATATAACCAAAAATAATTTCTCCGTGAAGGACACATGAGCTGACAAAGATGTTTTTTTTTGCCTCTGCTGCCTCGTTCCTGGAACATGTGGGAGATCGCAGCTGCTGAAGTCTGAAGCTGTAAATCTAATAAGATTAACAGCAGTGCTGATGAGACTGTTATCTTCACATCTAACATGGACGTCCATAAATTACGCACAGAAAGAGCGAGAGTGAGAGATTAACTGCACACCAACCTTTAAAAATTACCCTTTTCTCTCCTTCTCACACACACACACACACACTTGCTCATTCACCTCATTCAGGCTTGTTTAAAAGAAGCCCTAGCGCCACATGTGTGTGTGTTTGTGGTTGTACACATGTGTGTGTTAGCAAAAACACATAGGATGAGCCACAAATCTGCCCGTCAGACTGCAAAGGGATGACCTTGTCGAGAAATACGAGCACAAGTAACGCGAGAGAGACACAGTACCTAGTACTCTAGTATTCCATATTCAATAATAATTCCATATTCACTGTTGTGTTAAAGGGTTCAATATAGAAATTGCACCCGTTCAGATATTTATCTATACAGCGCTTAAGGTTAATCGCTATTTAAAAGTTACAGTATGAATTGCGATTCATGCACATAAAACTTTATCCATTGCAGCTGACTCACGTTATATCACTATTTAAATAACTTGGAACCCAAAACATTTATGTAACATCCATATTTATGCATCATCCATATTTAATTAGGTGTATTCAGAGACATACCGTAGCTGCTCGATTATTATTATTATAAAAAAAATTTTGTATGCCTTTTAGATTATGCGTTTAGTCCACGCTTTGTGGTTTTCTTAAACGATCATGTGTGTCTAGACTTCTAGCATTTGCCTTTTAGCATGAAATATTTTGAGGGATAGAAAATGCTGACTCGTCTCATCTCATCTCATCGTCTATACCACTGTATCCTGTATACAGGGTCACGGGGGTCCTGGGGCCTATCCCAGGAGACTTAGGGCATGAGGCAGACCCCAAAGAGGGAATCAAACCTGAACCCTGGAGGTGCAAGGCGACAGTGCTAACCGCTAAGCCATCATGCCGCCAAACATCATGCCAGACTGAAGATGCTTCCATTGTTTCCGTTTGTCTTAAATGTACTACAATTCAACATAAAATCAAGAGATTATAGAAATAATAAATATAATAATAAAAAGACCAACCCAAAGCAAGACTAAGTGAAGCATTAGAATAAATGAATGTTAATATAATATACAAATCTTAATAGACAGTTAGAACAATATATTACCTGTACAGTATTTTTCTGCATAAGAAAAATATCTAATTATCATTAATCACTGCTAATTATTGCATATTATACCTTTTATTAAAAAGTCAACAGAAGTCATAATGCTCTTATAAATGTGTCTTTTTTTTAAAACAAATGTTTGTAGCTTTCAATGGAAATGAGCTGCTAATTACTACAGTCTACATTCTTTTGCGGAGGAGGATTATTCTAGCCAATTAGAACGCAGGAAACCTGCTTTGCTGAAATCAATGCACTGGACTTGTGCCCAAGGAGGGGCTAGTTAAGGCCCAATCACTATGACATCAGAATGATGACGTCATGGCTATTACATCATCGTCATCGCTATGATAGTGCTGTGCGATGGCGCAGAGTGCTTGGGCCCGATCATCGTTGCTTGCAACTATATTAAATAAATTTTTTCATCTTGCTTGTCCACATGCACTTTTTTCCTTCTTGCCTGGAATGATGTCATAGTAGGTGAGAAATTTAAATGGCATGTTCAAGAACATTTATCCACAAATATGAACATATTATATATACATACTATAGTTTGTCTATCTATATACACACACACACACATAGGGGACCAATATAAATATATAAAAATGATAAAAATGCCAATTTTGCATCATAGTTACCCTTTAGTTCAAACAACATTCTACAATCATCCGCTTATAAAACAGCACTTGATCCAGCACAGCCTATTATCATGCACGCAGACAGTTAACTGGGAGCGTACAACATAATGGAGCCACATGGTACTAAATTGAGCCCATGAAACTGTCACACATACAGTAACAAATGCATCTGAAAAGCACCTGAGCCCGTTAAGTCTATTAATTATGCAAAAGCATCATCCATTTAACATTGATTTTATGAATCAAATTATGAATTAACTCCAATGTGAGCTGTGTAAATGAGCCCTTGCTCAGGGTCAGGCCTGGTGCTTTTCTTATTATAATTTTTTTTGTTGTTTTTTTTGTTTTTGTGTGTGTGTATGCACCATTTTCGTGAGCCCATGAAGTCCTTATAATTCTGATTTTTCTGCCTCAAAGTGCAGACTACATGGCATGATCATTACCATAGTGTTGAAATTACTGGGTAGTACAAAGAAAATAAAAGGATTCCCTTGCACAAACATCATTTTGTACAAATGGGATTTTGTAGTAGATGCATGGCATTTTAATACCCAATGCAAACGAAAAACATGGCGATCACTATGGAAATCAGTTCATGACAACATCAGCAACAATACAATTTCATAAGAAAAGGGGAAAAAAAAAAAAAGACACTGGTGTAACACAATGTTTGCGTCTGCGTCTGACAGAAGATCAACGAGTCACTTTTTTTGCAAACAGGTTTAGCTGTTAAGGAAACGCTGATGTGCTAGTCCTGTTTCCTTCTAACCCACACAACACACACATGAATTATGAATCCAGACTCTTTTGAGAATACGGAATAAATCTGTGAGTCTAAGTGGGCACAGCGAGAAAGAGGGTGAGGCTTGAGTACTACAAAGACCGATTCCTATCTATTTATCATTAATATTTAATAAGCATAAACAGTGACTTGCATAAGGATGCACACACTGTGAACTCAGTTTTTCACCTCCTCTAGGCCTTGTGTCTTGAACAGGTGTATTCATATCGGCATCATTTGACATTTGCACATTGCACCAGACCTAAATTAAAGGTTTTACAGCTAAGTGGATGAATACTGTTAAAGGTTACGCCAGGTAGATTTATGACATATGTTTGCTTACAGTTAAATCCAATTGGTGTTGGTGTGTCGCAAATTGTGAATATTCTGAACAGGATGATTACTGATGCAAGTCAGTGCAACTGTGTTGCTTCATTTCTACTTTCTGCTTCATCCATACTTTTCTATCATGGTGGATAGATTTGTTAACTGATTAACTGATCACCATTGCTTCCAGTGACCAAGCACTAATCACCAAATTTATCCATGACAATCAATGATTACCATTGTTCTTAATGACCAATCACTGATCATCATTGTTCCATATGAACAATCACTAATCACGATTGTTTAAAATGACCAGTGACTGATCACCACCGTTCCCAAAGAACAATCATTGACACCATTGTTCCATATGAACAATCACTAATCACAATCGTTCCCACTCACCAGTCACTGATCACCATTGTTGTACATACTGTAACAATCACTGTTCCCAATGTCCAATCACTAATCACTATGGATTCCAATCACCTGTCACTGATCATCATTGTTTTCCATGATAATTAATGTTCCCAATCTCCAATCACTGATCACAGATGTTCACCATAACACTGATCACGCTTGTTTCCAATATCCAATCATCACTGATCACCACTGTTCCCAATCACTGATCACCATTGTTCCCAATGACCAATCACTGCCACAATTGTCCCCAGTATCCAATCACTGATCACCCTAGTTGTGTTTGTTGATCACTGTTCTCAATGACCAATTACTGATCACAATTGTTCTCAATGAAAATCAATGATGACCCATGTTTCCAATGTCCAATCATCACTGATCACCATTGTTCCATATAAACAATCACTCATCACAATTGTTCCCAATCACCAATCACATAAATGTTCTCCATGACAATCACTGATCACCACTTTTCTATATGACCAATCTCTAATCACTGTGTTGCTCCATTTATACATTTTCAGCAACTGACCACAATTGTTCCCAATGTCAAATCACTTATCACAATTCTTCCCAAAGACCAATCATTGATCACCACTATTCTCCACGACAATCACTAATCACCCTTGTTCCCAATGTCCAATCACTAATCACAATTGTTCCCAATCACCAGTCACTGATCATCATTGTCCTCCATGACAATTACTGTTCCCAGTGACCAATTACTGGTCACAAATGTTCTCCATGACACTGATCATCCTTGTTTTTAATATCCAGTCATCATTGATCACCATTGTTCCCAATGGCCAATCACTGACCAGCATTGTTCCCAATGGCCAATCACTAATCACTATCACTACCAAGACCAATCTCAAATCACAGTTTTCCCCATTTGGAAACACTGACCATCATTGCTCCCATCAACCATTCAGTGATCAACAAATTCAGAGCCATATATTTTTTTCTTGTCGTTTAAACATAAAGAAAGTACAACTCTCCAGAGTTCAGAAGTCCAACTCCTTTAAGAAGATTTGCACTCTCGCCTATCTATAAAAAACTTTTAAAGAACCATGTTTTCTCCATATCACGCCGCTCTAATGGATTTTCCCCCTGAATCCCTCTTCTATCCTCCACTTTCCTAAATCTGAATTAGTGTCTCTTTTTACGTCTTCAACTGCACCACGCTATTCAGCTTCCCGAGACCAAAGTGGGTTTTTATGATAATTTCCGCAAGTGAGAAAAAGCAGGTCGAATATAGTTCACAGCTGCACATTATCATATAAGAGAGAGAGAGAGAGAGAGAGAGAGAGAGAGAGAGAGAGGGCGAGAATTAGTCCAAGATTTAAAAGATTTAAAGAAATGTAACAGTAAAGCTTATTTACGGAATCAGAGCAATGAGAGGCACAACATATATTGATATATTGAGAACACTGAGAATGTGTGGACGGATGTGAGAGAGAGAAGAAAAATTTGATTACAGTGTCTCTGTAGAGAGAACAGTAAAGGAACATCCAGAAAATATGAGAGTGAGAGAGAGAGAGAGAGAGAGAGAGAGAGAGAAGCAAAGCACAAATCGATAGTCATCCAAAAGGTTCACCGGCCCACCTTTCCATGGTACATTTGCAGCATGTTTGTGAGATTGAGCAGAAGAGATTGAGAATGCCAGAAGCAGGAAAGGGCAGGACAGAGGAACAGAGATAGACAGCCAGTGTGTGTGTGTGTGTGTGTGTGCGAAAGAGAGCGAGAGAGAGAGAAAGAGAACGAGAGAACTGGGTATAGCATAATAAGGAAAGGGATAGGAAGAAAAAGAAAAAAAAAGAAAAACACATTCGGTATTTATAGAGTCCCAAGACAGGCAGACTGGACATCTTTCTGTTAAACAAGCACACACTCTTTCTGTGCCTCTGTCTCTCTTCACATACACACACAGTCGCTTGCTGTCCGAGGAAAACAATCAACCATGTAGATGCTGTGACACGTTCCGATGGGAATTTAATGCTCTTATACATTTGATAATATTATTGGAATACCCAGGTTAGGTATTAGGGGGCATTGGTGATTCAGTGGCAAGGTTTGAAGGCCGAGGTTCAATTCCCAGCCACTGGATGCAGTGCTGGTCCCAATTCCGGATAAAATGGCAGGGTTGCATCAGGAAGGGTGTCCGGCGTAAAACCTGTGCCAAGTTGTTGTGGGGATCGGATGGTCCACCATGATGACCCCTCGATGGATCATCAACAGTCATTCCTGCACTTACTCTGCATGTTAGCCTTAACTCCGCTGAAAAAGGATAATAAACCAGGAGCTGCCCCCATAATCTTCTTTTCAACACCATTCTCTTTACAATCGTATCATTTTAGACCTTGAGGTCATGTCAGATTCAAAAGTAATCCCTAGGGTGTGGGTATACTGTATATGATAGCGAGAGAGAGACAAGCAGACTGACTGCGTTAGCCGAGTTCATGCCCCTTGCCAAACACTGAGCCGCTGTAGCCTTTCGAGCCCTCTGTGGCAGTTTGGGAGTTTGGACCGACTGTGGAGCGCCGTGTGATGCACCGCGGGAGCTAAAAGCCTAATTAGCATGGATGATGAGAAGCAGACGTGCAGCCCACTTCCTCTTTAAAGGACACAGTTCCAGTCATCTGTGAGATTTATTTCCCCTGACTAATGGATAGGATCATGAGTCTATAAACTTTGAAAGTTTAATGTCATTGTTAGATGACATTGACAAGGCGATGGTTTCCTCAGTCCTCAACTGACTCAGGTTCCTGTCATTGCCTACCCAGAGTGGGATGGTTTTCTGCTGTTGTATTCTGTATTTCTAATGAGTCTATGTATTGCATCTGCTGAGATGCTTTTCTGTTTCCCATAGGTGTAACCTTCTGGTCAGCTCAAACAGTCTGGGCAACCTTCTGTCCATGAACCACTGCTCACTGGTTATATGTGCTATACTGGACATTGACCACAATATAACAACTTATTCGTGTTGCTTTTGTGTCGGGAGATTAAAACTTTGGAAGGATAACAGGAGGTGAATGGTAGGCTGGGAGTTTTGACTAGTGTGTTTAAAGCCAATAAGACTTAAGGGTGCTTTGACCATTTGGTCCTGGGCACAAATATTGGATCATTTGTCCTGCACAAGTTTTACGCCAGATACCCTTACCGCTTACCCTCCAACTTCTACCCAGGCTTGCGACTGGAACTACATGGAGTGGCTAGCTTGTAAAGGGCGTAGGATTAAGGGTCTTGCCCACGGACCCAACAGTTTAAACCCAGCAGTGGCTGAAACGCCAATCAGAGGGATTAGGGTTTAAGCATTGGGTTCAAATCCCAACACCACCAAGTTGCCACTGGTGGGCCCTTGATGAAGGCCCTTACCCCTGAACTGATTATATGTGTAATAAGATAAATGTAAGTCGCTCTGGATAAGGGCGTCTAGAAATGCCATAAAATGCAAATAATTATCAGCACAGAGCCTGAACCACGTAATAAGCATCAAAGCAATAAGATCTACCACTTTTTACATCTTCGAAAACACAAGCTGAACCTCAGATATCAGTCATGACCGGGTCAATATTCAAATCTCAGAGCAGGCAGTTTCTGAAATACCCAAAACCACTTTTCAAGGTGAATGTTAACCATGGACGTCCCCATACATGAGCACACAAAAAATAATTTGCTTCAACACTTTGTAGTTTAGCCTGTCATTTATCCAGTGTAATTATCTCAAAGCTTAAATATTAAATAAAGATAAATGAGCAGCATTCATTTTCTTTCCACAATGAATACGCCTGAACACGGTTGATTGTTCCTGCCAAGAATATGTGTTTATATAATTATATTATAATCAAGCCTGCTTATTAAATACAGCAGTAAGGTCAATGATGGCAACTAAAGTGATATTAACACCGGATGGAAGAAATAAATTTTTTTTACCGTAAAACTATTGTGTGCAATTGAATTTAGACATTTTAAGCCTTCCTAATGGGTCCCCAATGTGCATGTCCAAACTAAAAACATTCTGTGCTTTTTGGCCTTTTTTTTTTTTATTGTTACATAGTTTAACAGCAGTTGGAATGCACTAAAATGCGTTACCGCCAACTGTACAGTAGATAATTATGACTTATTATCTAATTATAGGCAGCATAGTGGCTTAGTGGTTAGCGCTGTCGCCTTGCACCTCCAGGGTCTGGGTTCGATTCCCACCTCGGGGTTTGTGTGCATGATGTTCTCCCTGTGCTTGGTGGGTTTCCTTCGGGTACTCCGGTTTCCTCCCATAGTTCAATGACGTGTGGATTACAATAATTGGCATTCACAAATTCCCCATAGCGTGTGAATGTTGACCGGAGGTCCTACCACGGTTGTAAAAAAAAAAAACATGGGAATGAATAAAATGGTCACCATTAGCCTCCAGTAGACGTCCCTAGTAGAGGTTCCTAAATGGATGCATAAACGGATGGATGGGTCTAATCATGTGTCATAATCATGACTTGCTGGCTTATAATAATGACTCATGAAGGTTTTTATGACTTACTGATCATAGTTATGACTGATCTCATATATGATGTATTTTCCTATTGTAACCTTACTGTATACAGTATAAGTTAAAGCCCTCCACAGGCTCTGTTGTTGTGTGGTGGGTATATATTTATATTGACGCTGAAACAGCACATTTGGAGGAAAAGTGAAATAAAGGATATGAAAAAATTAATTATCTGAGGAAGATTTGATCTGGAGCATTAGTCTATTCCATCTAGGAACCTCTTTAGTCCAACTATGGTCCATGGAGGCCAATGGTCACCATTGTATTTATTCCCATTTTGTATGACCGTAGTAAGCCCCCGATCACTATGGGGAATAATTGGGTATCTATAGGGCATGATCTATAGGAAATGTTATACAATATAAATAATATAATCGTTAATTTTTCTCTATATTCCAATAAGGTCTGTACAGTGTAACAGTATAGTTACAGACAGTTAGTATTATATACTGCACAGTTGACATACACCATATACCCCAGGGGAATCCGTGATATATTGGTCTACAAAGTAAATATAAATCCATATTCTTTACACACACACACACACACACACACACACACACACATATGAAAAGCCAACATTACCCTGAGGACAATGAAAGAACTAAATAAGGATTTAACAGCCATACTGGTTCAAGCTGACAAGAAGCCTACAGTATACCTTAAATAATCACTCTTTGCAACCATCCTGAGCAGAAATGCATCCCATAATATCTAACATGTCAAACTTTGAGTCGGATACTGGAAATTCAAATGCTTTGTTAAAGATCGAGGCCAGAGAGGAACGGCAACACTGACAGTATGGCCAAGGTAAGTCAAATAGCCACTCCATACAACCGTGATGAGCAGAAAAGCATCTCATAACTCAATATGTCAACGTTAACGCCACACCAGGTTCCACCCCAGGAATCTTATGCTGTAACATGCACGGGATTCCCATAACCTGTTCCAAATCCATCCTCACCTCATAAAATGTCTAACAAATGTGCTTGAAAATGTTCACGAAGGTTTCACAAGCCCCGCACAGGTCTATGTGAGGACATTCTACATCCTTTTTTTAAATATATTTTTCTGTTCGTGTGTTTATTTTCACGAGGCACAGGGACTTCGGGATCAGACACTCTTTGACAGGGTTCCCTCCAGGTGATAGATCGTGCAATGCCTGAGCATCGACTGTGCGTCGCTATGTCAACAAGACAACACATCGCAAACGATAAATGTCATGTAGTATAAAAAGTTCTGGGATTTCAAAAGCTGTGTAGTGCCCGGTGGGCAAAACCGAATATTATACTTTTAAACGATCAAGCACGTATGTAGGATTTCTAAATATGGAATAGGTTGAAGAACAAATAGAACGTATTCCCTTTGGTTTTCACTTTTAAAGGCATGTTAAAAAAAAATCAAAAAGAATCAAAAACACATGAAGCAGGAATATTCTTTTTAATCCTCATCTTATTCACCTTGTATGTGTTTTTCGTTGCACATTTGTAGCTCTTGATGGAAATTCTTGCCAACACAAAGCTTCAGAACATCTTTTGCTCAAAAGTAATCTTCGTGAGTGACTGAGAACACACTCGGAGTCTGTGCTTTACAGACAGGATCCTACTCTGAATCAATAGCCTAGTGTATCCAGTATCTCTGACTGGATTCAGCAGATGAAAAAGAGTCAGCACGAGCTTTTAAGCACATCTATCCATAAAGAAAAGAAACATGAATGGCTAACTATTGATCTTTATACTAGAGACCCCACAAGCAAACACAATCGTTTCACTTTTATAGGTATATATATGCACATCAGCCAAAAAAAAAGTGGTGGGTTAACTTGCTTTTATTTTTTTCACTTTTCCCCAAATATTCTTTTATTCTCTAATAAAGTGGGGAAAAACTAATCTAGAGTAGCTCCCTAAAACCTGAAACTAAAAATGGGGCTTGGATTCCATCAATGTAGAACGTTTTTCAGTACACAAGAGTCATGATCAGACTTCCTGCTTCACAACTAAAATGCTGGCCTCCCAGGAACTCCTTTAATGGCCAACACATGTGAAAATGCCTTGGAGTGTGATTAAGACTGTACATGTGAATGTCGTAATAACTCCCAGCCAAGTTCCTGTAATGTGCAAATGTACTGTTTCCACAGACACATGCATCTCTTGCGGAAGTTGGCGACAAGTTATCCATAGATTCTCAAGGATCAGGATCAGGGGTTCCACTTGTTCGCGGGAACGACATATGGCCTTCCTTAAAACGTTTGCACCATTCAAAATCAGAAGAAATGTTATTACACAAGTCCCGGTTTAACTTGAACACCTCTTGTCCTTACAACTGGTTTACATTTTTTATTTATTTAAATTAATATCATTCTTTCATTTCATACATTGAAGAATGTCAAATTGTTGAATTGTTTAAAGCTACTTCTACAGTATTAGCTGGTTTTAAAGAAACGGCAACACACTGTATTAGAACTTAAGCCTGAGATCTTAAGTACTACTGTGTGAGATGCTGTTACAGAAAATTAATCAATGCCATCTAAACAATTAGATACAGTAGTAACGTAGCAATAAACATACAGTATGTGTGCCATATACAGTACGCACTTCACGACTTTTTAAAGGCTTATTCTAAGATACATGAGCTGTCATAAAATTAATGTTGACTTAATATCATGCTATCATTATAACACTTAAATTAAGCTTAATAAACATATATTCATATTTTGCAAAGTTAGTATAATATTTGCGTATGTTAAACAACAACTAGGGTTGTGTGCTTTGTCCAACACATCGTCATACAGTATCCCTACTATACCGAGCTTCAGTCAGCTGTCATGAGGTTACAGTACAGTATGTTAAGATCACTAGATCACTTGATATGTGTGTTACATCAACCTGACTTCAGTGACATTAATTGTTTTTTTTTATTATTGAACTAATATAAATATCTATGTAGATTTATGTCAGATTCTATAAAGCATTTATATATAGTACTGTATGTGTCATATTTGAAATAACTGTTATATCAACTTTACAACTTCATGACAGCTAATAACTGGTGAAGGAAGCCTCAGAATGTGTCAATTTAGTTTAATGGCAGCTGTTAAGAAGCTTGTATTTACAAAGGTTGGCAAAGTACACAAATCCTATACTTGAGTAAAGGTGGAGATTCCACATAGGGCAAATATTACTCAAGTAAAAGTAGAGGTCTTTCATTTACTTGTATATCTGAGTAACGGTACAGAAGTACAGAAGTATCAAAAGTACAAGGCTTGTAATAGCTCAAAGTAGTCTTTTGTATAGTAAAAAGCAAAGCTAGTTATGCACAATAAATACTATACAGCACTGCCCTATGGTAACACCATGCAGAAATGTAGTTAAGTAAGAGTAACTAAAATACAGATACGTTTAGGATGTATTTAAGTAGAGTAACAAAGTAAACGTAATCAGCAAATACCTCCCTCCTCTGTTAATGTACTGTAGGTGTAATGCTAACAGGGTTCAGGGGTAGCCATGTTCGCCCAAGTTCAAAACCCACAACCACCAAGTTGTCCCTGTTGGGCCCTTGAGCAAGGCCCTCAACTGCTCAGATGTCAATTAGATAAATGTACGTCTCTCTGGATAAGGGCGTCTGCCAAATGCCTAAACGTAAATGCTAACAAAACATAACATTTGTGTCCATATTACTGTGTTAACAACATGGACATTATGCCAACTCGCCATCAAAGGTGACATGACAGCTTGACATGGTTGTTAAAATAAACCTATATAAATGACTATGTAGGTTGTAATTAGTTGTCATGGAAAGGTTATGTACTTTAGGTATCATCTTTGGTGACATAAAACTTATTAACATATGCTCGTAATAAGTATCGGAGGAAGTTATACTGGATGTTCACTGATTTAAGGATTCTGTTTATGTATCGGAGGATGTTGGTATTGGTGGTGGTTGTGGTAGTGGGGGAGAAATCCTGTTCTTTCCATCTCTAAAGCTCTTTTTACCCGTGACAAGTGAGATGGAGTAGAAAAATAATGAAGCACAGTTTTGCTTTGGTGAAGAATGGAGGATTACTGTCAGCTTAGAAGCCCGGCTTTTCTACTTTACCAAGCTGAAATCTTAGGAGTCACACCTCTACTGTCTGGGGCAACAGGGCCACGGCTGGGTCGCAGCGAATCCCACAGTGAGACGAGTCTAAAGGTTCAAAGTCGTAGCGATGATGCTTCGAGAATCGGTTTAGCACAGGGCCATTCCGATGGAAACGGACGTGGTGGCTCTCGTCTCAACTCAGAACCATGTTTTCATCGTGCACTAAGACTTCCTGATTTATTCTGGCTTGCTCAATTCCATAATTCTACATAGTTGATTGCAATATTTATGAGCGCATATAACATTAGATAACAGGACATGAGCAAACGGTCTGACACGGAGCCTGAAGCACACAGATAACACTTATTATAGTGATCCTTGTTTGTCTTCACACTCAGGCGACACAAAAGGTGGCCACACAGGTTTGGGGTTTAAATCCCAGTAAAGATATTGCGTTATGTGTTTAATAAGAATAATTTTAGAATTCATTCTCTATAGTGTTTATCCTGTACAGCTTCGGGAGCCCATACAAGGAGACCTTGGGCATGAAGAAAGGTACACCCTGGACAGGATGCCAATCGGCACACAATCGGCACACACACTCAATTTGGGAATTGCCCATGAGGAAACCCGGATGTAACCCACCAAGCACAGGGAGAACATGCAAACTCCAAACACACAGACCAGAGGCAGGAATCAAACCCTCAAACCCTGGACATGTAAGTGCTAACCACTAAACCACCATGCCGTCTATAATTAGCCAACACTCACTCATTGTACTGTAGATATCACTTTATCCTGTATACAGGGTCATGAGGCCCTCTGAGGAGACTCAGGGTATAAGGCAGGGTACCTCCTGGATGGGGTGCCAATCCATCACAGGGAACACACACACATGCATTCACACACTACAGGCAATTTGGGAACGCCAATTAGCCTAATCGGCATACCTTTGGAATGTGGGAGGAAACCGGAGTACCTGGAGTAAACCTGGGAGGCGGGAATTGAACCCGGACCCTGGATGGGCAAGGCGACGGTGCTAACCACTAAGCCACCATTAGCTAACACATAATACATAATCAAAATCTATTAAAGTATTAGATCATTTAAAGCCAATGCCATAGCATGATCCACAACCCAAAAGTTGCTGACTAATGCCATCCAATACACAGGACACCATCTTTATCTACCAGTGGCTTGTAACGTTATACCTAAAAGGTTGTGGCATACACACAGACATACAAATATTTAATCTGCTCGGTCAAATCAGTAGGCTACTATAAATGACTCATACTGTAACCTGATGTGTGATATAGGATTTCAGCCTGGACACCTGAAACAGCAAAAAAAAAAAAAAAGCCATTTCATCAGATGGGACGAAAGGTCTTTAAAAATATGTGACTATACCGCAAATGAGATGCTGAGCGGCGAAAGAGATTGTTTGGAAGAAAAAGTCGTGGCCCAGAGCTTCATTAGCATTCAGAGACATAGTGCGAATTTAATGCATTTCAGGATAAGTGGAGACGAAAGACCTTAAAATCCACTCACAGCTCGTAGTGAGCCGTCGCTGCAACAGAGGTTCTCAAACAATTATTCAAATGGGGGAAATTTGCACTTATTACAAGTTATCGCGGTGCGCATCAGCAGATTTGGAAACATCCTTCAGAGAGTTCAGCGAATATACAGAGAAACAGTCGTTGGCCCGAAGCCGCGCAATAGCCCGAGATTAGGGAAAGGGTGCTGTTGTGTACGTTTCGAAATGTCATTGAAATTTTACTTCTAAGTAAAGCTTTGGGGAGCATTCGAAGCACTTCATGGCAGCCTATAATGCGGATATCGATGTGTCGTTGCCATTTCATCTTAGCATTTCATGCTTCCGAGCGCTGCTTTACAACTCAGGAATTAGTCTTTTCTGAACATCAAACCCCATGAAATCAGGCTTTCTGCGCATCATGCTTAAAAGAAAGTTTGACATTTTAGAGAGAGAGAGAGAAAAAAAAAGTCGCTCTGCTGATTTAAAACACTCCACCGAAATGCCCGCTGGTGAATGAACAACTTATATGTCTGAACACAAAAGGACACTTGATGGATAACGCTATTCAACAGATTAAAGCGGCCGTTCGCGACGCTGCTACAGCTCGCTGCTGTTTAAGTAAACAGCGATTGGGAAGAAACCATTAACAGGCCTTTGACTTTTACAGATACCCAACAGGACTGTTTTAATGGTATACAAAACTTGAAATATCAGCTTGCCAGATTGTTCACTCCAACGGCATTGATTTGAGGCGCTTATTTGTGAATTAACTCTTAATTAAAGCAACTGAATTAACATTTCCAGGGTTTCTTTATGTCCGGCTGGACTTGATATGAACCCCGGGAGTGATTTTTCACCCTGTACACCCCGCCCTGCTGACACAAAAACAGGCCCAACTGTCTAGACACATGTGCAAATTGAATCTTTAATCTTTTTCCAAGCTACAACAGTGCTATGTGTGTCACTGTGCCTTTAAGAAAAAGAAGAAGCATGAAACGGATAAATGCCAAAATCAATCCAACGGTGAATGGGTTTTGTTAAAATTTGATGGACAATCTAATCAGAGCTGTCTAATCAGACCTGCATCCAGAATCAAGTTCTGGATTCCAAATGAAGGCATTGGTTCGAACCAGGCTTCTTCTGGCAGGATGTTTCTATGCGGCTCAATGTGTTAAGGCTCTAAGTTGCTGACCGAGGGGGTCGGCGGTTTTGACCCCCAGTTCTGCCAGGTTGCCGCTGTTGGGCCCTTGAGCAAGGCCCCTAACTCTGACTAATTCAGGCCGCCTTATAATGGCTGACGCCTGCTAACAAGAAGCTGGGATATGTAAAGAACAATGAATTTCACTGTGCGGTAATGTATATGTGACTACTAAAGGCTGAACCTAAAACTTTAGGCTGTAAAATGCATCGCTTGATTTGAGTAAAGGTAGATCTTACAAGTATTCAGGTTACAAACTAGCTAATCTACCGCACTTACTGTCACTCTGGCTACCTGTAAAAGCAGAGTTTCACCGAAAAACTAAATGTAAAAATGAAAATAACTCAGGTAGAGGTACTGTAGAACTGCAGGGTGTCTTCAGAACTACAGTAGAGACCTACTGGGGACACCTTCAGTACCCAATAATGTTAACACTCCTGACACCTTGAGGACTCACTTCTAGAGGTGGGGGGAAAATGGATTCAGCTACTGTATGTATGTATCACAAGTCTTTTTTTCTTTTCTTTTTACAATTAGTTTTTCCATTTACTGTACATGCAGTATGTTTGCATGTGTGGTGGTAAAATGTTGCAGTTCCTTTATAGTCCTACAGATAATGAGCTCTAGAGTATTCACAAAACATGGCATCCTGTGTGATAGGAAAAATCATTTTGCTAAGTTTATTTAGAATTGTAAGAAAATATCGAATCAGGATATTTATAAACTTGTGCAATACAAATTGAATCGGGAACCTAGGTAATGCGATACTATCGTATTGGTGGAGTCTTCGACAGATAATATGAAGGCTAGTCTGCATGCCTACAAGGCAAAATAAAAAATATAGCACACAATCTAGGTGCAAGCATTAATCTAGAAATAGTGCTTAAAATAATCTGTAATTCTTGTCAGGATGAGTTTTTGATTTTCATCACATTCACTTCCTTACTCACTCTCTATACAGCTTAACCTGGACAGGGTCGTGTGGGGCCTGGAGAGAACAAGGCAGCGTACACCCTGGACGGGTTGCCAATCCATCACAGGTCACAAACACACACACACACACACACACACATACAAATATCTGGAAATGTCAGATAACATAATCAACATGTCTTTGGACTGTGGGAGTAAATCTGAGTACTCGAAGGAACCCCCCAAAACAAACAAGGGAAGAACATGAAAACTCCACACACACACAAACCTATAGGTTGGATTCGAACCCTCAAGCCTGAAAGTACACGGCCTCAGTGTTAAATACTACGCCACTGTGGTGCCCAAGTGAAATCTTCATTTATTTATTTATTTATTTTTTTAAATATAACTTTACACGCCTGTTTGGATACTACAAGATAAAAAAAAAATTTTCAGTATAACTGAGGTGTTTCCTCTGTAAATATGAAAAGCAGTTAAAAATGCTTTATTTTGTGTTTTGTTTCTTCAATCCATCTTATTTTGTGAGGAAACTCTGACTAGCTGATCTTCAAAACGTTAGCTAGCGCTAAACCAAGCAACTGAGAACTGTTTAAACAGACACCTCCTGAAATATTTGTTAAAACATGATTGACACGATTAGATATCTCTTTGTAAGTTTACATACCAGTTTCTACAGTACTACCTTAAAATAATAACAAATAAAAACAGTACTTGTATATTAAGGTGACACCATGTTTGTTTTCTTGCTATCTGTGAAAGGCAGCTAACACAGCTAAGGGGCAA
Source organism: Clarias pachynema (assembly GCA_030014365.1). NCBI lineage: Eukaryota > Metazoa > Chordata > Actinopteri > Siluriformes > Clariidae > Clarias > Clarias pachynema. The sequence goes on along the minus strand of JAQMYL010000013.1, from coordinate 12,930,025 downwards.
AAGTTATACAGTAGTAGCTACTACTCAAGCTACCTCTAACCTAGCTGAATATTAATTCGACCAGAAAGTGTGTGTAAAACAGACTTTAACACTGATGTCACACCAAGTTGTTGAATGTTCATCTGCCTGTTTTAACATGAACAGTAACAGATAATAAACTTTTAGAAGAACGATTTGATTTTATGATACAAATTTTAAAGAAATTCAATCATTCCATTCAATTTTAAAGTAACATATACTGTAGAAAGGTGGGTGGCATGGTGGCTTTGTGGTTAGCACTGTCACCTTGCACATCTAGGGACTGTCTTCAAATCCTGCCTCGGGTCTGTGTGCTTTCTCCGTGTGCTCCAGGTTTCCTCCCACAGTTCAAAGACATGCACATTAGGCTAATTGGCATTCCCAAATTGCCCGTAGCGTGTGTGAATTAGCATGTGTGTGTGTGCTGCGATGGACTGGCACCCAGGGCATACCCTGCCTCATACCACCCCAAAGTCTCCTGGGACAGACTCCAGGCCCCTGCGACCCTGTATATAGAATAAGTGGTATAGACAGTGAGTAAGTGAGTAAATTCAGGTCAAATATAAACTATATGGTAGATTTGCGATAAGAAAATCCATCATTTTACTTAATTCCAAAGTAGTAGATAGAGGGGGGGCGGGCATGGTGGCTTAGTTGTTAGCACCGTCACCTTGCACCTCCAGGGTCCGGGTTCGATTCCTGGCTATGTGGGTCTATGTGCATGTTCTCCCCGTGCTTGGTGGGTTTCCTCCGGGTACTCAGGTTTCCTCCCACAGTTCAAAGACATGCAGATTAGGCTAACTGGCGTTCCCAAATTGCCTTTAGTGTGTGAGTGAATGAGTGTGTGTATATACATA
>JAQMYL010000013.1:12911201-12926606 GCA_030014365.1 Clarias pachynema | reverse complement strand
ATAATTATGGCATCAATGTTTAGTATTAAGTGTAGCATGTGACTGCCAGAAGAGAGGCACATATTTTTCATCTTGAAGCATGTATACATTTTATTCGGCCTCTCTGTATGTGCATTTTACTAGTGCTTGGATACCATCAAGGTTGAAAGTTTTCTCAGTACACCAGAGCCATGATCAGACTCCCTGCTTCACATCTAAATGGCCCAATAATGTTGAAATGACTTGGGGAAGAGGACAGAACTGTACATTGGATGTGGCAATAACTTTGAGTCGAGTTCCTGTAATGGACAAGTGATGTTCATGAGTGATTGTGTGTACAGTTCAAACAGACAGATGCGTCTCTTCCACAAGTTCCCAAAAAGTTATCCATGGATTTTCAAGGATCAGGCGTTCCAATCGCTGACTGTTCACAGGAACTAATGCCACTTCAGCCGGGATTGTTATGCACGGTGTTCACGTTATTCAAATGATTTACTGCAGCTAAGAGTCTCATCACAGAACAGTGTTTCTGTAAATGTCAATCGGTTTTATGTCTTGATTCCAGAGAAATTTCATCACAAGCCCCAATTTGACTTAAACACCTCTTGTATATAAAATGCATTTGACACAACAATAGTTAACACAAAAAATATTCTGTACAGGGTTGTGGGAGGCCTAGAGCTTATCCCAGTGTACGCGGGGCACAAGGTGGGGTGCTGGATAGGGTGCCAATCCATTGAGGGACACACAAGCACACACACACTGACACACTATGGGCAATTTGGAAATTCCAGTTAGCTCACTCTGTATATCTTTGGACTGTGGGAGGAAACCGGATTACCCGAAGGAAACCCACCAAGAACAAGGAGAACATGATATTCCTCCTGATATTTAGGAATAGGCTTTGGCACAATGCATCTTAAGCTTCAGGATGGAACAACCAAAAAGTAACTGTTCCAAAGACCCCAGAGACAAAGGAATTATTATTACTGTCATAAAAACAACTATAAACACATAATCATACATGTTTACAGTATTGCATTGCCCATCTGATATTTCTTTCTTTGTCATGTTTATTTCATGGTATTGAATATGTTGTGCTGAAAAAAGGGATATAAAATACATTACATACTGCTCAGTCCTAACCAATATTTGCTTTTATTAAAACATACTGTAGTAATGTAAAAAAAAAAAAAAAAAAAAAAGCCTAAAATGCTCTGGGTTTTAAGGGGTAACAATAAAAAATGACAAACAGCAGTGAACGGTTCAACTCATGACTGTATCTACTTTATTTACAGCGTGTGTGTCCAGAAAAAAAGTCACAGGAGGTTAGTAAAACAATTTAGTAGTTAATAATCTTAGTCAATGTTTGTCACTGGGGTAACATCAACGGCTTTGAAAAATAATAAGACAAATTGAGAAGGTAATAAGAAAAGATATTTAGAGAACAAATGCACAGACATGTCTTGAACCTTACCATCATTCAAGTTTACATCTTGTAGAATGTACCCTTGGAGTAAATCTGGGTAAAATAAAAATTTTATTGGAATGCTGTATCATTTGTAATAAAATGTAAAGGGGAAAAAAAAACAACAAGCCTGCATTAAAATGTTTCTCAAACTTGTCTATAAAAAAGGTAACACTACTGACCACCCGCTGCTGTATTAACACACATCAATGTTGCAGCTAGCCGAGTACTGGCACTTGAGGTTAACGTATCTGCCAAATTGGTCCTTTGCATGTTCTTCTTTCCTGCCTTTGAGATTTATTTTAGTCTACTGAAAGAAGGCCAACTGCATACATGTTCATAAACAATTTCACTTTCATCCGCTAAACACGTGCACACGTTAAGTTGTCTCCAATGACTTAAAACACAGACACATAAATTAAAACGTACTGGTCCTTTACTGAAGACAATTAATTTGCACAAAAAGCTGGAAGCATTACTCCTTTTTTGATCCAACTTGAATCGTATCAGTTCCAGTTTCCAGTCCGTTTTATATTCATTTATGCATCTTCAATGGACATTTTACCTTGTCTATCTCACATGCATCAAAGGCTTGTTTCCTGAAATACATATTAATTTCCTTTATAAACCCTATAAATCATGACATATGGAAATTATCACATTTCGTTACAACAATATCAAGATCCTTATTTTATTCCATCATTTGTTGTCTACTGTATGTTCAGAACCATAAATCTAAGCATCAAGATGATTCCATGCTAATGAATTTCAATGTGTTCAATCATATTCCTATTTAGAATGATAAAACAAGGGAAGTTCAAAAATGTTGATGATTGATGGATGTATAGTACAGAATGTAAAAAATGTCCTGAATACAATTACTTACTCATTCTCTATAATGGGTAGATGGTTGTGGGAAGCCTGCAACCTAGAGCCCAGGGTACTTGGCAGGGTACACCCTGGAAGTTCATTGCACACACTCATACACAACACCAATGTGGAAATGCCAAATCTGCATGTCTTTGGACTGTGAAAGGAAACTGGGGTACACAGAGGAAACCTGCAAAGCATGGGGAAGACAGGTAATCTCCATACACTCAGACTAAAGGTGGAACCTGATCCCTTGACACTGGGTTCCAAGGCCACAGTGCTAACCACTCCACTACCCTTCTGAAATAAAGTACTATGCAACAAGTCTTGAGCAACTCTTTAATAATAATGTTGGTGGTAGTCTTTCAGCTGATCCCATCAATGAGTCGCCACAGCAGATCGTCCAATCACCACAACTTGGCACAGGTTTTATGGTGGATTACCTTTCTGACGCAACCCTCCCATTTTATCCGGGCCTGGGACCTGCACTGCATCCAGTGGCTGGGGTTTGGGCAGTGGCCTTCCGCATGGCAGGCAAGAAACCTACCCCTGAGCCACCAATGCCCTTTAACAATAATAATATTTCTTTTTCTGAAACTGGTCATGTACATGGACTGGACTGAAAATTAAAGCCAAAAACAAAAATCCAAGCCTAAAAAGTCTTTCAGGAAGCCTGCAGAACTATTCCTCAAGATGACATTAAAAATACAAGAAAGTCTGGCTCTTCGCAAGCAAAATGTGAAGAAATGAGGGGTGGCTCAATGGGTTTGCACAGTACTGTATGCTACGATCAATAAATCAATAATATACACGGCACCAGTGGCTCAGAGGTAGGTTTCTCGCCTGCCATGCTGAAGGCCTGGGTTCGATTCCCAGCCACTGGACGCAGTGCCGGTCCCAAGCCCGGATAAAATGGGAGGGTTGCGTCAGGAAGGGCATCCGGTGTAAGACCTGTGCCAAGCTTACTGTGTGGCTATATTACATATACGTACGAATGACTAAATTAAACAAAAGAACATTTGGATGAAATTATGAAAGCCTAAAATAATAATATTAAAACAAGACTAATTATAAACATTGCTTCGAAAATTATACAATATTGGCCAACAGGGTTTTATTCTACAAAAACTAAGACACTATGTGTTATCTTTAAAACTACCACTAAACTTACTTTTTGTATATTTGTATTTTACCTTTTAAGCTATTATAAATTTGCCATCATGAGACAAGGTCATGAGGATAAAAATGACTATAATGATGTTAACTGTAGCAATAGCACAGCAATCTGGTATGACAAAGCTGATTATATGAATCTCCAGGTTCACACTGCCCACAAAACAAGCTTGACTCCAACACCCCCCACCCTACCCAGTCCTTGTTGTTTCTCTTAATATGTCATCAGCACGTTCATAAATCCTGTAATTCTGTTAGTCAGGCTGGAGGTCAGTGTTGTCAGTCAATTCAGCATTGAGCTCAGTTTTCCTGTAAATCCTCTGAAAGTGGCAGATTCTAAATAACATTTGTTTAACCTCGAATCGGTGCATGTATGGAGATCAATACTAATCCCTTAGATCAATAAACAATGACTTTTACTTCTTGACTTCTTGCTTGTAAGGAAACGTGTATTAAAGGATTGCTCTGAGTCAGCTGACATTTGAAGGAGTCCTGTTGTTGGTGATCTATTGAACGTTGCAGCATGTATCAATCATTTTGTGGTGGTCTGGGAAAACGCATCATGTGTGGCTATAGCGAAATTCTAACCTTGACACGGCTGGCTGTCATGCTAAAAAACACAGAGTAAGGTGTCTGGATGTAATCAAATATGAAAGCATAACCCATTCTAATTGAGCAATATCACATGAGAGCGAGGGCTGATGTATTGAATATCAGCACAGCTGTGATGCAGTGGTAGGCATGGGGGTGGCGCCCTGATATTCAGTACAACTGCACAACCCTGAGTAATGATATTTCTTTATTATTATTATTATTATTATTTTAGAAGAAGTGTTGATTAAGATCACATAACCGTATCAGATGTGATGTTGAAAGTGCTTCCGTTGCTGGTTTTAAATGTGGGTTTTGACAAGCGACTGCTCTCTCTTCTTTCCAGAACTGCAGACACTAACAACCTAATTTCACCAAAGCTGGTATTATAATTAACGATTGTTCGAACACCTGTGATACGGAGTGATAGATAGAGTTAAACGTCCCAGTGCTGTTATGCTCTATATCACCCACTTGTGGCGTTCCACTTTTCCAATCAGATTACTCAGTCGTAACTAACTGTTGAATAAATAGATATATTTACAGCATATTTCCCCAAAGCTTCACGGAAAAGTTCACAGGACATCTGGTTGAGATTTGAGACGCGGCCAAAAGTCACACAAGCAGGAGGTGCGTTACTTGCATGTTTGGGTGGGAACAAAAAAAAACTCAAAAGACGCACAAAGCCACAGACTGCACAGTGCATTTACCCTAAAGTGTTTATTTCTGTCATGCTACTGTAGTATTTCACCTTTGGACTTTTTTGGAAGTTTTTTCCAGAAATTCAACAGCCAAATTGCTCTTTTTCTTTCTTCCAGATCCTCAGCATTCTGCTCAGAGCTTCTGATGTTTGACAGACATCTCATTATGGATGTATGAAACTAATTCCCAGCTAAACTACACTGCTCTTCATCCCAGGACAATCATCTTACGATCTCCCTCGACATCTCTATAATCTCACCTTTTGCTCACTGGGTATTTTCCCCACTCACATTCCCTTTTCCCGCTCATCTTGCTAATCTTGCAGGCTCATGTCGATTTCTCCTTTACATCGTCAGAAGGATTCGTCCATTTCCATCCACACCTTCCATTTTGAGACCGGATTACTGCAACTCAGCCTTCTTAAGTTCTCCCACACCACCCCACTAATACACACCCTCCACTGGCTCCCTGTAGCTGCCCAGATCAAATTTAGAACACTGACGCTTGCCTATAAAGCAAAAAAAAAAAAAAAAGTATTAGCACCCTCTTACCTCAAAGCACTCTACAGTATACTGCACCATGCTCGGTCTGATTTAGTAACAAGTTGCACACTTTTTTTTTTTTTTTTATGTTTATTCAACTTTTTAGATAAATTTGTTGGTCAAACAAAATAGTTTACATTGCTGTTTAGTGGACATATGTACCCAGTTCAAAATGTTAAGTTGACTTAATTCAAATATTTAAGTATGTTCAAGTAATATTGGTTGTGGACCCAATTAATTACGTTTCTCTAGAGTTGACTTAGCCCAACTTTTCATCTACTCAAAAAGGGAGGTTGTCTCCCATTAAAGCTCATTAATATAGTTCAAGTGATTGTTTTTCTATAAAAACAAATTGGCCTAACAATACCCCAAAAATTAAAACACACAAATATTACTTTAAAAAACTTTATTAGTCCAAAACTAGTCAAAGTTAAAACAGTGATCTACATAAATACAGGTTCTATTTTGTTTAAAGGTCAATGAAACACCAGATGCTTATCAATATCTTACTTATTCTTTTACATTACAATATCATAACCACCCCCCCCCCACCCCCCACCCCCCAATGTGTCAGACACACAAAAAAAAGACTCCATAGCAACAAAAGTGTGTTTCTCAACAATGGAATCTGAGGGGAGGGTGCTTCTAAAAGTCCAATAGAAATGGTTCGGATGGCTTCATACAGTAGGTGTACATCCAGTGCTTTTGGAATTCAATATTTAGAGCACAGACCTGACCAAACATCACTCCTAACGCTGATGCACAGTCACCCAGACCCTTAAGGACTACAGTCCCCTCCAACAGCTTGTTCATGGTCCTCCTGTAACTTCAAAAGACCAGCCGTCACCCCTCTGACCCCAATCCTCCACAGCAGAGCTCTGGTTAAACAGAGAACAAGAAAAGTCTTGTAAAGACATAGGATAAATTTCCACAGAATATCTAGTTATGATAAAAATAAAAGATATTTATAAGACTATACACCACCAGAGAGTGTAAAACACTGTTTCTGTAATGCTAACCATATGCTAAAGCTACATATTGTTTCATATTTAAAAAGGTGATATTGATATTTTCAAGGGTTTTACTTTGTCATTTTAAGGGATATACAGTATACATGTTTGGAGTGGTGTTTTAAATTAACCAGGTATTTACTCAATACGAATAAGTTAACATATATAACATTCGTAGATGAGCATTAGCAACTTTAGCAAAGATTTTACAGTTTGTCCCTTAACTTAGCGAGTACTGAAGCACCGCTAACTGTTAAACACTTCAGTTTTTACGTTAATTTGCTCTTGTGTGTGCTGGGGTGAAGCAGGACGCTGTTGCTGATCAAAAGTCAGGGCAAAGTGGGGAAAAAGATACAATTATGAACATTTAGCTCGTTACCTCCTGTACTGTGTGGTAGCATGAAGGTTAATATTAGCTAAGCTCACCTCAGTAATGTTTGGGTGCCTCAGTATAACAATAAGAGGAAACATTTACCACACATATAAAATGTTAACATGTAAGCTTACTGAAACGTATTTTATTGAAAAAAAAAAAAAACTTACCCAGAAATAGAGAGTCCAAAAAAAACAAAAAAAACAGCCATCTTCACCTTCCTAGTGCAGTTTGATAGCGTCAGTCCGGCAGGGGGGAGGGGCGGAGGTCATATACTGTATATCACGTAAATGCATCTCAAGGAAAGTAAATTGCTGTCCCAACTTGATTTTTTAAAAGTTTATTCAGTCTGTGTCTTCAAAGTTTTCAAGAACACAATGTCTCAACAAATACCACTGTAAGAAGTTGTGCCAACAATGCACTATTAATTACTTCAACATTTATCTAGCTGGAGTTTGCACAGTACAGGTAGGACTTGTATGCTTCAAGACTCTTCTCAAATCCAATGAAGCACTGGAAGTCTTCTAATGATGTCCAAAATACGTCTTCCTGAAGTATTTCACATAGCATTTGTTTTAAGTAATGTGTGTGCTTTATCTAATATGACACGGTTCTCACGTGAGAAATCATGTGATTTCCTCCTATGGGGTACCTGAGCTGTGTGTACACTCAAAAACCCCGTAATTTGAATTAATTTAAGGATGCCATCCGGTAAGAAATGCTCGCGATTGATCAACAGCTGTTGGCCCAAATGATGGACAATCAAGTGAAAGCTGGTCGTCATCTAAATGACATTATTTTTTATAACTAAATAAGTACTTCAAATGGCATGTCTAGACCTCTGGATTTGGATTCCATTTTACGTAAAAAAAAAAAAATCTACGTATTCCAAAAACCGTCCGACTCCTGTCGGTCACCCTATGTTACCTCCCCAGCAGAGTATTTAGACTGATTGTATTTTTAGTCCCAGACACAATGAAACAGTATCAGGGTGTATTTACTTATAAAAAAGTCAAAAGACTTCTGTTTTTCGTTCTGGATGAAATTCGTACCATCCGTTTGGTAATCTACATAACTACAGTCTAGCTTTAACTGTTCCTGAATTAATTTCTTCATTTATTTGGTTAATTCATGAATAGAAAATGCAGCAAATCACTGAGAACAGGTCGCAAAAGATTTAAATATCACTTCAGAGATAAGGAAATTGTACAGGTTTGAAAGTTCAGATGAACAAGTGTATTTAAAATATAATTTAGCATTCCATCGTAAGCTGTACTTCACTCGTAAGAAACACATAATCTGTTGATTTGATGGCACACTGTACTGTAAACCCGGGAAAAAACTCAGAATTAGGAATAACACCCTTATAATAGCTATCATCATTATCAAATAGTGGTTAAAATATCCCTCTCACTCAGTCATAGCCTTTACCGCTTTATCCTGTATACAGGGTCACAGGGTATTCCAGGAGACTTACTGTAGGGCACAAGGCAGGGTACACCCTGGATGGAGTGCCAATCTATCATAAAGCACACATACACACACACACTCACTCACACACTACAGGCAATTTAGGAACGCTAACTAACCTAATCTGCATGTCTTTGGACTGTGGGAGAAAACCGAAGTACCCGGAGGAAACCGACCAAGCATGGGGAACATGCAAACTCTATGCACACAGACCTGAAGCAATAATCGAACCCGGATCCTGGAGGTGCAAGGCGACAGTGCTAACCATTGTGCCACCCTTTAAATATCTTAAATATTTTCTTGAAATATTTAGAAGATTTAAAGTATTTACTATAGACAGACAGTGCTGTTAAACTTAAACAACTTAGCACCTACAAATACCCAAACTTTTTTTGTTGTTGTTGTTATTATTAAAAAAAGAAAGGTATATGACTTTTTGTTCATTCTTTATGTGTTTAGGGATTTGTGGCCAGTTGGGCACTGTTAACAAGTTTGTACACGCTTCTATGTTAAGATGTTCAATTCATAATAAATGAAAAGATTTTTTTTTACTTCACTGTACCAAGAACCTTACTGAACTGTGACTTCAAAACCGCAGTTACAGCCCTAGTTTTAAATCCAAAAACAGAGATGAATATTTAAAAGTACCAAGTGAATCAAAGGAAAAACAGTCAATGCATTACACACCTACTGTATTAAGACGCCAGTTTAAAGGGATAGTTAGTGATGCTTACTATTTCAGAAACCCCCCTAAGTTAACAAGGAAGGTAACATGGATTTACCTCAATACATTACCTTACCTGGTCCCAGTTCTCTAGTTAGTTAATGTAAGACTGTAGGCATTATACTCACCATCTATACCGCTTTATCCTGTACACAGGGTTCACAGGGGGCCTGGAGCCTATTCCAGAAGACTTAGGGCACAACGCTGTGTACACCCTGGACAGGGTGCCGAACCATCGCAGGGCACACACACATACACACACCATGGGCAATTAGCCTTATCTGCATATCTTTGGACTGTGGGAGGAAACCCACCAAGCACAGGCAACATTCTAATTCCATGCACACAGACCCGAGTCGGGAATCGAACCCGGACCCTAAAGGTGCAAGGCGACAGTGCTAACCACTAAGCCACTGTGCCACCTGGCATTATAATTAATTTACTCTCAAAATGATTGAGATTAAATCTCTGCCTTGATTCTGCAACTCCTCCATTAAAAAAACTTTTAATTAAGGCTTCTGCCGTAAGCTAGTTGTGAGTTTCTGTGGAGTTTACTTTGAGAAGCTACAGACACTTCTGGATGACAGTGCTGTGAATAAAAGCTTCCAGAGGTTAATTTCCATATGGGATTCTGCACATTATATTACTGCACTATGCAGAGGGTTTACATAATGGCATGTGCGCTATACAGTATGTAGTACACTACGTGGCGGGAACGGCTCAAACACAGCTCAAATTGGTCAAAAAAGCTTGAGTTGCTATGATCTCATAATAATTTCTCTCATCTTGCTGTTGATTGATTGATTTATGGATTGATTGATTGATTGATGGATTGATTGATTGATTTCTAGATTAATTGATTGATCTGAATGCCCTTAATGCTACCTGATACACAGATGTGCCTGCATGGAAGCCAACAGTTTATGATTAGCAAAAAATACAAAACCATACTGACCGATTGGTTGCTTCAAACAGCACCCACCTGTCCATCAAAAACATAGCAAGCTCTGCAGCCTTTCCCTCATCAAATATTCCCTGGTGCAGGTTTTGTTCTTCATACTTTCTTTGCTTTGACTGTTTCTCTTGGAGTCACATTAGCATGTTATATTTATCAATGTCATAATAGGACTTTACTTCAACTTAGCCCGGCTCCCTCTACTCTTCATCTTCTTCTTTAAGGTTTTTTTTTTTTGGTGGTTGGCAGCCAAGTTGGTGTTTTACCACCACCTGCTGGACTGGAGTGTGAAACAGTGATTATATCATGCGTCTTCTATACCGCTTATTCTTTAAGCAAAGTCATGGTGGGCCTGGAGTCTATCTCAGGGCACTTAGGGCATGAGGCGTGGTACACCCTCGACAGGGTGCTAATCCATGGCAGGGCACATACATACACACTATGCGCAAGTTTTTGGAGTGTGGGAGGAAACCTGAGTACCCTAAGGAAACCCACCAAGCACCACGTACACGGACCAACGATGGGAATTGAACCCCCGACCCTAGAGGCCACACTGCTAATCACTATGCCACCATGCCACCTAATTCATGGCGATGTAGAATTTCCATTTTGTATAATTAGGTTGCCCCTAATTTAGTCGTGTCCAATTCCCACCCGTCATTAGAGCATGCCTCCATCAAGGCTAGTCAGGGAGGTCCGAAGACTATCATGTGTTTCCTCTGAGGTTACAGCATCACCCGGTAATCTACATAACTGGAGCACTTTACCACTGCGCCACTCGGAGGCCAAATAGAATTTCCGTTTTGTCTTCCCAAATATATTCTTCATGGTTGCTTCAAGTTTGGTATCAAGTTCGTTCATTGTAACGGTTGCTTTTATGAGTGCATGTTTAATTGTTTCTGATTGTCCACAGCATGTGCATGTTCCAGTTTGAAGTTTGGATATTCTGATTAAGTCCTATGTCTCAGTATGGGGTATGATCAGTTCTTCCCACCAGTTCCTGCCCGATGTATCTACCTGGATGACCTGTGTTCCAACATTGCCACATGCCATATTTCGTACATACAATCCTTGATTATTAAAGTTTTTAGTTGAGCTGTTTAAGTTTTCAATGCTTGCCTATTCACTTTCTCATTCCCCTCAACTCCTATATGAGCTGTAACACAAAGATAAGAAACCTCCAACCCTTTGTTATACAGTTTTAATGGTGTATATAATATTTTAAAAAGTATGTCCTGCCTATATGAACTTCCTGACCCCATGCTAGTAAGCGCTACCAAACTGCAAATGCAGTTGTTACCAGCTAACTTGTACAGGGGGATGAAGAATGCTACTGTATATTACTGTATCTACAGTATAATGCTGTAGGAATCCTGTTTATCCTGCCTCAGGGTAAATATGATTAGTTTTCTCATACCTTTTACTTCAACGTGGTTTTGTACTGTTCCCCATGTTGGAAGCACTGTAGAAAGTCTTCCAACAAGATTTTTTTGTTTTGGACTGTATATGCATAGATGGCATAATGAACTGTCAAGGTGGCAAAGAAGATATAGGAAATGTGGGGATGATGTGTAATTGCTGTAGGTCCGTGTTCTTGGCTTGGAGATTCCCTACCCGTCCAGAGCCTTGTTGGATGTTTCTCATTATGCTCGCTCTACTCTGCCTTGCACTTCCTGATGACATTGTGTGACTGTCTGTCTACTGGTGCCTCAGTAGTACATAAATCCATTATATTAGACCCCCTGCCCCCATCTCCCCCTCCTCTTTCCTTTGTCCCATATGCATGAACATGGCTCCTGTTGCTAAATGGTTGGAACAATGTTGTGCAGCATGGTCCACTCCGCCTTGTTTATTTCCCATTTTCCAAGTCAGGGACTGTTATAGTAAAAGCACCAGATTTTTTTTTTTTAGGCCACACACAAAACAGGCAGCTTGCAAGGACATACAGTATTCATTGAATTTGACAAAAATGTGCAACAGTCTTTCTCCTGAATCACTCAATGTACCTTTAACCAACACAATGGTTAAAATAGTCATTCTGCGTAAAGATAATTAAGGTTTGATTGCGAAGCGTCTACTGTACATCTTCGGACGTCAATATTTTTCTACACATTTTTTTAATACAGTATGAGGCATGGATGGCGGCATGGTGTCTTAGTGGTTAGGACTGTTGCCTTACATCTTCAGGGTCCAGGTTTGATTCCTGCCTTTGTGTGTATGGAATTTACATGTTCTCCCCTTGCTTGGCGGGTTAGATTAGGCTAATTGGCGTTCCCAAATTGCCCATAGTGTCTGAATGAGTGTGTGAGTGTGTGTGCCCTGCAATGGATTGGCACCCTGTCCATGGTGTATCCCGCCTCATGCTCCAAATCTCTTGGGATAGGCTCCTGTCCTACCGTGACCCTGTATACAGAATTAAGCAGTATAGACAATGACAATGAGAGGCATAAATGTTTGAAGTGGGCATGCACCTCCAGTGCCAGCACCCCTGTGACCTCACCCTATCAACTTCCATTTGCCATTAAACTCCCTATTTCTATATATGCATGTTTATACTGGCTAGTATTATTAGAGTGTAGCATGGGGAAATCTATCCCACGAACACAAGTGTCATATTCCTTTTATACAACAATTCTACTACCGAAAAACCGTGATTCTATACATCAGACTGTGTTTCTATATTTGTGTATTCTGATTTTGTTTCTTCAGTCTTAGGTCCAAAAAAATGGTCCATACAGGGTTTAGAGTCAAGTGTTGCCAAGCAATGAACACATCCTTCATTTCCCAGTGAACTTGATTGAAAGGCTCTTTGCCTATTCATTTGTAGATTCAAATGAAGGCACATTTTTGTGTTATGTTGTAGCTACATTCCCATAATTGTTTTGCTGACTTGACAATTGGCGCATATATAACGTTTCATAATTGCTGCTTATAGTCCAGCTAGCTTGCACTGAATGAATGAAGTAAATAAGGCTGCCTTATTATAATACTGTAAATAAAGGAAAATGTAAGTCAAAGCAAAAAAAAATAAAAAAATTCAAATAGATGGCACTAGAGAGAGATTTTGCCCCAAAAATTTTACTTTCATTTGATTATATAAGATATCAGCTCTAAATTGATAACAAGTGTATTTAATCAGAAAGCATGAATTGAGATTTATTAATTAGTTACTTCCAATTTCTAAAACAGAAAGGGCTGTGCATTATAGGTAATGTGTGTACAATTATCTCAGCTTGTTACATCTTAATGTACTTAACAACATATAAAGGAACGAATAAATGAATGAATGAATGAATGTTGCTCTGGTTTTTCATGATACACTGAATGACATTATTTTCGTCATATGGATCCTTACAATTTTTTTTCAATGTGTTTTTTTTAAAGAAATCTATAAATACATAGTTCTTCCATAGCGATATCAATCTAAATAACCCTTTTATCACTATACGTTTTATTAGTATGCAGTGATTCCTCTTCAAGAAAGGAATATATCATGAAAGCATTACACATCTGACCACTGTGATTGCCATCAATATTGATGTCTCAATAGTACCATGTCCCCTAACACACTTTTCTGCTTGGTATGATTTAACCTCATGTGTCTTATATAATTTAATTATAACAGTTATATACGAGAGACAGTAGGCTTTATTGATTCAGCTGCACACATGTGTCTTGTTTTTTCTTCTTTTTTACCTACAAGAAATCATAGGTTCTGTAGCAGATCCTTGGTTGAGGTTTATCCAGTCACATCCACTTATGTAAATTATTTAGCTAAAGGCAACTCATTTGCTCAGGAAATATGTTTTCACAGACTTTCATGGTTTAAAAAAAGAAGAATTAATTTACCCTTTCCAGTCTGATTAGTGAAATGCTAACATAGCCTGTTCCAAAAAAAAAAAAGTGTAGGGGCGGCATGTTGGCTTAGTGGTTAGCACTGTGGTCTCGCCCCTACAGGGTCTGGGTTCGATTTCCACCTTCGGTCTGTCTGTGAGGAGTTTGCATGGTCTCTCCGTGCTTGGTGGGTTTCCTCCGGGTATTCGTTTCCTCCTACCTTCCAGACATACAGATTAGGCTAATTGGCGTTCCCAAATTGCCCATAGTGTGTTAATGAGGGTGAATGAAACATAAGCACACCATTTTTTCCCCCCTCACTCATCATCGTCTATACCGCTTTATCCAACATTCAGGTTCGCGAGGGGCCTGGAGCCTATCCCAGGAGGCTTAGGGCACGAGACGGGGTACACCCTGGGTACACCATGTGTCTATGCCCTGCCAATCCATCGCACACTTGACACTTATTCACACACTCATTCACACACTATGGACAATTTTGGAGCGCCAATTAGCCTAATCTGCAGGTCTTTGGACTCTCAGAGGAAACTGGAGTACCCGGAGGAAATCCACCAGGCCTACCATAAGTCACACAAGCAGTGTCTTAGTTCTATGCGTCAGGTTATTGCCATTCTGAAACATGAAACTTTTGCTCAACAGTAAAGTTGTGTGCCCTCTGAAGCAAGTTTTCTTTAATGACCTCTATATTTGCCTCCATTCATCATTCCTTCCCTGTTATATAATTGAATATTCAACCTTATAGCACACAGATATAGCAGAAATTGATTTATAGTTGCACTATCTGGTATCACCCAAATGTGGATAAGTTCTCTTTTGAATCTGGTTCCTCCACATGTTATCCCAGGGAGTTTTTCCTTGCCACCGTCAACCCCGGCTTGCTCTTCAAATATATATTTATATACATCCATATTTTACATACAATCTGTAAAACTGGTTTGTGACAAAGTCCATTGTTAAAAGCAATATACTTATAAAATCTAATTCAATTAAATATCATGATGATTTTCCCACAGTACGTAACTGTATGGATGGTGTTTTTTCCTCAATCTGGCACATACGCCTTCCATAAAGAAGGTTTGAATATCTTCAGACAGACTGTGTCTCCTTACCCACATCATCTTCTTCTATTTATTTTCACATTTAAAAGATCAAAATGTGCCATGTCAAGGCGAAATCATGCTATATCGGTAGAAACAAAAATGAAAGAGCATCCTCAATAGATGAAAAGCCTACAGTTAAAGCTACAATTGAGACCATTCTAAAGACTTTTGCAGAGCACATGTTTTACTGTGCTGTGTTGCTTGGTCAGGATTTTTTCACAATAGGAGGCACTCATTCTTTAGTCCTGGTCCAGGTATAAATGCAGGAGTAAACCAGGCAGAATGCCAGTTCACCCGTTGGAAACAGCTTGAACAAACCTAGCCAGCCACCATGACTATGGGAAAGGTAAGAACCGAAAATGATATAAACATTTATAAAAAATCTTTCATCTCCTGCTGATATAATTCATTACCTTATACCTACAGGTTATCTTCTACGAGGACAGGAACTTCATGGGACGCTCCTATGAGTGCACCAGTGATTGTTCCGATATGCACTCGTACATGAGCCGCTGTCACTCCTGCAGGGTGGAGAGCGGATGCTGGATGGTCTACGACCGCACCAACTTCATGGGAAACCAGTATTTCATGAG
>JAQMYL010000013.1:12850450-12861376 GCA_030014365.1 Clarias pachynema | reverse complement strand
TCAGATTTACCCTTTTGTCGATGTACCCCCCCCCCCCCCCCACAACCACAGAGTCCAGACCTTAACCCCCTACATTGTATTGTATGTGTTCCAATCCAAACACCTGCTTTATAGGCCATATTATCAACATCTTCATCAGTTCACTGTAGACATGTTCCAAAACAGAAACTATGTTAACTATATCTTCAGCTTACAGTGTTCTAAACCACACAGCATGTTCACTATACACGCCATATCAGCACCATTATCAATTCACTGTGCACTTGTTCCAACCCACACATCACCTTTACAGGCCATATCAATGCCCTTATCACACTGTTCACTGCTATCAGTTCTCTGGGAATGTGTTCTATACCACACACAATGTCCACTACTGTATACAGTATAGACCAGATTAACACGTCATCAGCTCATTGTCGATCTGTTCCAAACCACTTCTTGACTATATGAGCCACATCACACACTATTAAAATTTATTTTGGATCCGTGCTAAACTACACACCATGTTCACTATATAGACCACATCAACGCCATCATATATTTACTGTAAATGTGCTCCAACCTACTTACGCTTCCTACTGTATAAACAAACAATAGGCTGCATCAATACAATCATGCATTTACTACAGATTTGTTCTAAACTACTATATATAGACCGTATCACCTTACCATACTATATTGTTCCAAGGCAACTGCCATGTTTTCTATATACGCCACATCAACACCTTTATCAGGCTAGTGTGATTGTGGTGTATGTGTGCAAATCATCTGTACACAACTTTGTAATTAAAAAGCATAGAGTGGATGGAGATTTGTATTCACTGTCAGGGTAATAGAGTCCATGTATTTTTAAACATAATATTGATTGGCACAATAAACTAAATCTAACATTTGGGTTATATGGATCGAGTCGTAGACTTCTTCAGGGGTAATCAAGTTTCTTTAAACAGGTTAAAGAAACTTGATTAGGTCGTCATCTTGGAATATACCTGCGCCATCAGGGAAGAAAAAAAATCAATTGACGGAAAGACCTGGTCATTCAGGTAGTCAGCTGACCTAATTGTTGGGCACAGAACCGAGACCTGACCAACAGAAGCAACCCCCAGATCATAACACTGCCCCCACAGGCCTATTCTATATGGTTGCGTTTAAGTGATCTTTCATCACGCTCATTCAGGATGTTTTTCTAAACAGAGTAACATCTTTCCCCCGACCACAGGATATGTCTTCCGACATGGGTCTTTAATAAATGAGAAGCGACGCACTGAATCAGTTAGGGTTAAATAACTTGTTGCCAGCTGAACTATATTAGATTAGACTAGATCAAATTAGATTCAACTTTGTTGTCACTGCACATGTATGGTACAAGGCATCTAACCAGAAGTGCATTTTCATGGTGCAAAATAATATATACATATAAATAGTGTATAGTAAGTGAGATAAATACTGTACAATGAGTGCAAATGAGCAAATGATTGTACTGTACGTGGGTGCAATAAGGAAGGTATTAGATACCATGATAAATAATTTGCATATGTAAACAAATTGCAATGGTTATATACAGAATGAAGGTATACGTATAGATATAAGATATATAGCATGATAAAATAATATGCATATGTAAGTAATACACAGAGTGCAATGATTATAGACAGTTGCTATGAAGGAACATATTGTATACTATGGTTATGAAATTGCGGTTTGAGAAGGTTCAGCTTGTTCTTGAGAGTGGAATGAGGAAGAAATGTGCAACAGTTATGAATAGTGCAATCCTGAGTGTTTAAGTTTATGTATAGTAGTGAGTTGTGCACAGCAGTTATTGGTGGTGCAATTTTATTTAAAGTGTCTGTATAGTAGCATTTTATGAGCAGTACTATGCACTGTTAGACAGAGTGATGTATACAGTTCAGTTTGTATGTGATCGGGTGGAGGCAGAGCTCAGGAAAGAAACAGCTGTGGAGAAAAAGCTGTTCCTGAACCTGCTTGTCTTGGTCCGGAGGCTCCTGTAGCACCTCCAAGAAGGCAGGAGGCCAAAGAGCCTATGGGCAGGGTGAGAGAAGTTCTTTGTAATATTGTGTGCTCTGCTGAGACACCGCTGCCTGGAAATGTCCTCAGTCTATAGGAAGTAAAGCTTCTACAATGTGTTGGATAGTTTTTACCACACTCTGCAGTACTTTCTAATCTGACACGGAGCAGTTCCCGTACCAGCCTGTAATATAGCTGGTCAGGATGCCCTCTGCAGTAATTATCCAATGGAATGCTCTTACTTAGTTAAATCCATTCTGGGCAGTGTATGTATATCCTTAGTCTGTGAAAACTAATAGGTAATAAGCAAAATATTAAGTAATAAGTACTCTAAGTCCGATTTCATTCATTCTAATTGCATTGGGATTTTATGTGAGAATGAAAAGTCTAGGGATGAAAACATTTTTTTTTTAATTCAGTTTTAGTTTTTAATTCAGACAAATCATGCTATATCTTACCATACGTATTAAACCCCAAATTCTGATTCAAGATAAAAAATAATAATAATAATCGACCATTAAAATGATGTAGGTGGCTTAGTGGATAGCACTGTGACTTCGCACCTCCAGGATCCATGTTCAATTCCCACCTTGGGTCTGTGTGCATTGAATTTGCTTGGTGGGTTCCGTCCCACAGTCCAAGAATATGTACAGTAGATTAGGCTAATTGGAATTCCCAAATTGCCCATGGTGTGTTAATGAGCATGTGAGTGTGTTCTGTGTGTACTGCAATGGATTGGCACCCAGTCCAGGATGTTCCCAGGAAGTCTCCTGGGATAAGCTCTGTGACTCTGCATACAGGATAAAGTGGTATAGACGGTGAGTGAGTAAAATGATGTACATTGTGGATTAAAAACAGTAATTTTTATATTCATATTTAAATAACTGTTACTCCAGGTACCAAAAATATATATATATGCGGAAATCCCATGTCTACACATTCTGTACAATTTCCACTTTGTGTGTATATCCACAAGGTTAAATAGCATCCCTCTGGAAGTAATAAAGTAGCATACATCACAATATGAGCTTCACATCATCTTAGTCTGTAAGAAACAGCAGTAAAATTATTAACCGCTCAAACGGGTTCTTACAGCATAATGACAATTATACAGTATGTACTCTATAAAAACAAATGACTTTATATTTGCATAAGGCACCATATCTATAATGGTTTCTGTAAGTAAATCAATGATCCAAAAACAATATAAACATATTGCCAGGAGTGTTGGCAATATCCATGACAGCTGTTAGAAACTCATAGGTCCTGTGTTCATTTACTGAATGGCAGAGATTTATTGTGGAGGAGACCAGCAAATATTTTATTAAAGACACCTGCTGTGCATCTTCTTTCTGCTGTTCTGTATGAAAAAGCTTTAACAATTATGAGCTCAGGACGGCAGATTGGCGCAGCGGGAAGCATTGCCGCCTCACCGCTTCAGGATCCCCGGTAAGATTGTATACATGTGTGTGTGTGTGTGTGTGTGTGTGTGTGTGTGTGTGTGTGTGTGTGTGTACTTCCTTCCAATGTGTTGGCATCCCATGCAGGGTGTCTTCCCACATTTCACCCAGTGTTTCTGGAATCCATAATGTCTAGGATAAAGGCTGTTAAGTATGAATGAACAAATTTTTTATTCACCATATTGTATATTTCATTAAAAAAAACTCTTATGGACATTGTTGTTGAAGTTATACAGAACTATATAACTGAACTTCTTTGTAATTTGTAGTGAGATGAACTTAATTGGGCATTTTTACAATTTTTACAGTTTGCGCACATATATTTAATGTTGCACCAAGGCAGACATCTCATTTGTTTCATAAGTATTCACCCCCAGTGACTTAAATTGTTAGATCAAAAACTGACATTTGAAATTAATGCAACAATCATAAAATACAAACAATTAAAAAGGACAAAAGTCCTTTGTCATCTAAAAATAATTATATTTTTAGTGTGCAAATTATTTAATAGTCAAGCAAATTATTTTGATACTTTTTATTCTTCTTCATTATCATCATTTGCAAAATGTCCCAATATTTAAAATGTCCAGAACGTTTTAATTGAGAACAAATTTGGCCACATTGGTGAATCTGAGGCATGTAGATCTGGGTCGTTAATTTGTTTCATGTTCATCATATCAAAACAGATACTGTACAGTGGGAACAGTTTGATATCAAAATGCGATAAATGATATTTTCTGATTTTTATTTATTGTAGCCACATAACGCTGTCTAGAACAAAACTTTTAATTTGAAAAATGCTTTTTAGGATGTTAAGTGATTTGAATTAAAGAGTGAGTTTGCTATATTCATATTATAATTTAACTAACATATTATGGATACTAAATTATATAGTGATGTAAATGGCCACAAACACAAGTGTAGGTAAATTTATACATTTGTGACAAAACCGTGGGAGGTGGAATTATAGCATTTTGAAAAATCACACAAAATTCACACTGCTTTATCCAAAATAATTTTTAAATAATAGAATAATACTTTTTATACATAATAAGTTTACAATGCTTTATTTGAGTAAAAATCTCAAATTCCTGTAAAAAAAAATATAAAAAAAAACTGTAAAAATTGAGGTCTTGTTTTAATGTCAAACTGTTTAATTATGGAATTCTTGCTTTATCAATGAAAATCATATCATTTCCTACAAAGTTTTCACTCCTTGTAGAAACACCTTTGTTTCTTCATGCTGCAACAACTTCTATACACACACACACACACACACACACACACACACACACACACATATTTTCACACACGCACACAAAAAACATGCACACAGAAATCTCATGATGCCATAGGATGATCTATAGTTCAATTCAGAGTTGTAAATAATTGAAGAGCTGCATGTCCTCGAGTTAGTGGCTGTTAAGAGAAGTTTTTTCTTTTAAGGTGCTAACGCTTACAGCTCACTTTCACACCCTCCTTCTGTGCTGGGCCTCTCAAGGCAATAGCCTCAGCAAGAGGCAAAGATCCAAACCTTGATATCTTGGCTCAGTTGGTTTATTTACAAACTAGTCACATTTTTATGGCTGGGCAATTGTGTATGAAAATGGGTTTCCAATACAGCTAAGAAAGCTAAGGTGTATATGGGTTTGTTTCCGTCCCATCGGTACTGATGTAGATGAATCAATACTGATACTGGTATTGGTCTATTAAGGTGGTCATTTTGTGTACTCATAAAAAATTAATACCGGCATATTATACCATTTGCCACTATACACCACTCAGCCATAACATTAAAACAATTAACATTGGGTGACTTTGGGTCCTTAGGGCCTCGGGTGGTGTGCTGTGATATCTGTCACCAGGATATTGGCAGTGGATCCTTTGGGTGCTGTGGGTTGTGGGGTATTGCCGCCATGGATTGGAATTGTTGTCTGGTGCATCCAATGGGAACTTGATTGAATTTGGATCTAGGAAGTTTGGAGGTCCTTGGGCTCTTTGCCTACACGGGTCCTGGTACCTTTCTATTGTGACCAGTATTAACTTTTCTGAACGATTTATATTACATTAACTTTTCTGTGGGATCGGACCGGATAGTCTGGCCTTTGGTTCCCGCAGGCCTGGGTTAGACTTGGGTACCCATGATCCTGCCACTAGGGCTATGCTGGGGTATCACTGCTGTTCAGTGTTGTTCAGTTCCCCTTTCAGTGGTGTTGATGTTATGGCTGATCGGTGTTGTTTAAAGCAAACCTAATATACCTTGTCACAATAATGAACAGATGACGCAAAAAGACAGCGATCTGGATGCATTTCATGATTAATGATGGTAATGTAATCAAAGACAAGCAGACTGCAAACTGTGCTCCAGGAAAATATCATTAGGAGCTGCTCTGCCATCTTTCTACAATACATGTTATCTGAGAAAACAGTGTTAGAGTATCTTCGGATGTAAAGAGTATCTTCAAATGGAGCGTGAGATAGCAGCTGACCTGAACAAGCAGAGCATTATCAGTGAGTCTGGTCAATAAATGTGTGTGCCAAGTGCCATGACTTGCACTTAAAGGCACACAAAGGTGTTTGCTTGGAAAAGTGAAAAGGATAAACTATTGCATGTGTTAGCAAGATAGAAGGAGAGAGAGAGAGAGAGAGAGAGAGAACGGACAAGCAGCTGGACCAGATGTTAATTGTTGCATAATTTATGATTCAAACACCACAATGTGTTAAATAGAAGACTTACTAGGACGGAATTGGAATTGATATAAAAGTACACTATAATGTATCATAGACAAACATTTATATCTCAGGACTTACGTATGCAAAGCATGTTGATCTTCAAAATATGTTACATTGCCCTGTGACACAGCAGGAGCAGGAGTATAAAGTAATGCAGATGGTTGACTTGATCAGTCTCGAAGGAATCATTAGACCGTTCTTTAGTAGGGTTGGTAGCTGTCATATGGCAGAGGAGGAAATAGCTGATGGATGGGAATTGGCAATCATGTACAAAACAAAATAATATTAGATGGACAGAAGAGAATTGGATTGTCTGTAAACAATCTGTAGACTTTAAACCGTATGATAAAATTTAAGCACGTAAAAAGAAAACTGTCCCAATAGCAGCACTGTGGAGAAAAATGTAATAGAAAAATCAGTAGTAAAATGTTTCGTAGAAGTCATAGCTGCATAATAACATTGTCTCTAAAGGCATAAAACGGATCTCAGTCTGCACCATGTTTAGCAAATGAACAAAGGGGTTTGGTGTAGAATTCATAGCATCTCTTCTCGTCTGGAAGGAAAAAGAGTGATTGATATTTTAATATAGTCATAGAGGAAGATAAACACATACAACAACAATAATCGAGAATGAGAGATACAGACAGATATGAGAGGAAAAAAATAGTCATTCAGCTCAGAATGTGGAAATATATTTGTCTATCAAAACATTTGTCAGAACATTAAACTCTTGCAAGAATAATAACAGAAAAAAACAGCCTTCCGTGGTAAAAGATTGATGTTTCAAAATGTACTCAGAAAAGAACTTCATTACATAGGAAACACATGAAAGAAAAAGAAAATACCTCATGTACCTTTTCAGCAACAGGCTATACGACTATTGGTATACAACACTAAGTTCTGATTGAAAAATCTGATTGGATGACAAGCATTCCACAAGTGCTGATATAGAACATAACAGCACTGTGACGTTTAACTATATTTAACTAGGTCAAAGAAAGGTTATATCCTTCACTGGCCACATCAGTCACCTGTTCTCAAGCCAACAGAGCATGCTTTCATTTCCTGAAGATAAGACTGAAAGGAGAAAGACCCAAACAAGCAAAAGCTGGAGGCAGCTGCTGTAAAGGCCAGGCAAAGCATGCCTGCGAAAGATTTTCATCTGAGTATTAAACGAAATCCTTAAGTTTGCAATTATGTTTGTTCCATAATTTATGAGCCCCAAAAATGTCTGTGTGTATGTGTGTGTGTGTGTGTGTGTGTGTGTGTGTGTGTGTGTGTGTGTGTAAAAATGTATAGAAATGGTTTTAATTCCTGAATGGTTGATGCAAATCCTATGGTCAAACCACTTGACTTAAAGCTGAAAGTATTGATTTCGCTCACATGTATGCATTTATCTACAGTGCTGTGAAAAAGTATTTGCCCCTTATTGATTATGATTGATTGATTGATTTATATTTGCATATTTGTCACTTAAAGTAGCACAGTGGCCTAGTGGTTAGCACTGTCACCTTGCACCTTCAGGGTCTGGGTTCAATTCCCGGCCAGGTTCGATTCCCGTCTCTGTGTACATGGAGTTTGCATGTTCTCTCCATGCTTGGTGAGTTTCCTCCAATAGTCCCAAAGACATGCAGATTGCTCTAACTGGCATTTTTAATTTGCCCATTGTGTGTGTATGTGTGTGTGTCCCCTGAGATGGTTTGTCACACTATCCGGTGTGTACCTCGTCTCTTGGGATGGGATCCAGGCCCAACGTGACCCTGTATACATGATAAAGTGGTGTAGACAATGAGTGAGTGAGTGTCACACTTAAATGATTGAGATCATTAGAAATGTGGAAAATATGCAAAATAAGAAAAAAATGAAGACTTCAACTGAAGATTTATGCAATGATTAAACAAACATGGGAGTGTATATTTGAACTGTTTTATACCAGAAAAGTTTAGTAAAGAATAATAATCATAAACTACAGGGCATGCTGTTTTAGGTAAATAGCTCTCACTATTCTGTACAGAAGGTGTGATGCTACTACAAAGTTGATTAATTTAGAATAAAATCATATTCTGAAATCTAAAGAGCTTTATTTTCATTATACATATAGTACAGTATATGTTATTTACTTTCTTAAATTATTGTGGATTGTGCACCATAAAGTACATGTCGCTGTGTATTGAACATGGATACTGTTAAGGACAATGATTTAACATCTTCTGAATAAACAGCATAGAGAATTAAATATAATACTGTATGCTCACTCTGCATGAGTTAATTTTCATCAAGATAATTGAGGTAGCCTCTTATCATGGAATTTTCTTTCTTTCTTTTTTTTTTTTATTTTTAAAAATAACTTATAAACATAAAACTACAATCTGTTTCCTAGCAATTTCACCTTTTCAGAGAGATTAAAAGAATAAAAAAAACAAAACCTAAAGGCAGTATTTTGTCACAGAGTGATTTGCTTGCATGTCAATGACATGTAATAGTTTGACAAATTGATTTATGTTTAAAAGCAGAGGCATTCCAGGGTCATTGTAGAATGTACTGTTACCATGAGCTGCTTGGTAAATGGAGGCAAGGTATTAAGGAAAAGTGAATTAAACAAAACACTTAAAAAGGTTTAGGTAAGCTGAAATTACTTTCCAAAATCTTGTTATACTGTAATAATGGACACAAATACAAAGTTTGAATTGTTGCTGAATTTCCAAAAGTACTTGTTTTTATAGATATCTTTTTTATGGCTATGTTGCACAGTCTGAAGTCCATTCCCTTTCTTGGCCAGTTGTCCTCAATGCAAGGCTTCCTTGGGTCTGTGAAAGAGAGAGCAAAAGATAAGAACCATGAATCTTTTCACTCACCTGTCTGGTTCTTCCCTTTTGTGAGCCTTGTTGACACCGGGATGGTAGGTGCTGTACTGTCTTTGGCCACAGTGAGTTGAGGTGCCCCTTCCATGCATAAGTGGAGCTGACCATGGTGCTGAATATGTGATTGGTTTTCCTTTGCTTGGTTGAGTGCGAGGGTGGCAGATAGTAAGAGATGCTGGCTCCAGGCCTGCTGTCACACAGCTGCTTGACTGTGAACTCGGTTTATGTTGAGGACTTTCGGAAATTAGGATTATTCACTATCAGCACAGCCATTTTCTATCATTTTGCTCCTGGACTGACTCATTGAAACCAGTGAGGTCGACTCATTTTTCCCGCACCCCCCAACACACACGCATACAATATACTGGAACGTACTTTAGACATTTTATACATTCATTTCCACACTGAAAATATTGTATATAATTGTAAATATTGGCATCTGGTGCACTGCAGTGTCTATTTTTTGTACAATACACGTGAGCTACATCTGTGATTTGTTTGCAACTACAAATGTTTGTATCTACGGAAATTCATAACTCAAATGATCATAAGTTGGAACCTACCTGTATATACATATTTTATAATTGTTTTACGTTGTGGGATACACTGATCAGCTATAACATTAATAATATTGATTATATACCAGTAAACTAGTGAAAGAATCATGGATGCCCATGGCTCATTTATGCCGGGCCTGATCCTGCAGGTAAAATCAGTGCAGCACAGATCATCAAAAAAGTTACCACTGAGCATGAGAGAAAGGTATCAGGACACCTGAAACATCACTGCTTGATGTATATGAGGATTAGCAGGCAAGGAGTTAACGGTAGTTGACCTGGCCTTTAAATTCCCTGCAATGCATCCTTGGAATGCACCAGACAGACAAGTCTGAAAGAAGCACCCAAAGGATCCACTGTAAATGCCCTGGTGCCGGGTCACCACAGCACACCCCCAGAGGTCTTGAGGAGTCATGTCCAAGGGTCAGAGCTACCCTGCTGGCACAAAGAGAACCTAAAATCCAAGTTTTTTTTAAAGGATTTTTTAAATGGATATTCCACATCAGATGTAACGGTAAAAGAATAAAACACTGGTATAAAAGCAAAAAAAAAAAAATACTTTGTTAACAGAAAAATAACATACTTTCACGGTGGTAAGAGTAACTTCATTTTGCGTGTTTATTATAACACTAGAGTTTGGTGCTATAATCAGATTTATTAACATTTTACACTGTATTCCCTTGAACTTTAAATTCCAAACCTAATAAACTCTTCTCTTCTAAAGCGAAAAAAGCACTTTTACAAACCTTTAAACAAGATGTAATATCCAATTCCACTGTGACTCAACTTTGAGATATTCAGTAACAGCTGCTGCATTCAGCAACCTCTAATCTCAGCTAATTAGTGGCGGGGTAAAAATCTAAAGAGGGGAAGTGAGGGGAGGTGCGGAGAAGGAATGATTATTGGAAGATTGACGCATGGTGAATGATAAGAACTTGAACAAGAGGATGTGGTAGAGAGAGGGAGGTGGAGAGAGGAACAGGAGAGAAAAGAAATGTACAGAAATGTGATTCACATGGATGGTTCAATGCAGGATGGATGGATGGATGGATGGATGGATGGATGGATAGATAGATAGATAGACAGATAGATAGATAGATAGATACAGTAGATAGATAGATAGATAGATAGATAGATAGATAGATAGATAGATAGATAGAACAAGCTGCTAACACACACACACACCTGATGGAAATGCCAATCTCGATCTCCCCATCCGGTGTAAATAAATTAGGAAACATAACATTTCTCAATCAAGGGCCTGACAAGAAAATACCCCCTGCTGGTGTG
>JAQMYL010000013.1:12765695-12778527 GCA_030014365.1 Clarias pachynema | reverse complement strand
ACAGAATTTTTCCACAGACTGTAACATTACCGAGCTCAGGGGCGGGAAACCCATCGCTCTCGCGTGTGAATGAAACAGCGCTGGCTTTGCTTTGAATATAGCGTTTACGGCAGAGGGGTAATTTTAACACATTACACCCTTTATTGTCCAACTGGCAACCCAGCCTGTTAGTTAAGAGTACCGACCGTTCCGATCGGTAAGTAGTTTCTGAGAAGTAGACTGCACAGGGAGCAGGAAGCACACTTTAACGTACACTGTGGCACGGACAGCAGCAATCGGCACTCCACTGCTCTTCCTGTGATATCCCGGATGTGAAGACCTGCATTTTAGGGACTTGAATTTTATTACCTGAATTTTAGCGACCTGAATTTGTAAGATTGAAAAATAATGAAGAATGTATTTTTAACACTTGTAAATATTTTTTAACTGGAATTTAGTAACTTGAATATTTTTGCATTGAATTTTAAATGCTTGAATTACATTTTTCACTTTAAATATGCAACCACAATAAATTGCAGTGGCAAAAATTTCAAACGTTGTAAATGCTCTAAGGATGTTTTTCAATTCAGATCAAATTGCAATGCAGAAAAATTCAAAAATTTTTTTGCAACAAGTTTTTTTCAGTTCATGTCATTCAACCTGCCATTTTGCTTTGAGGAATTTTGGCACGATTATACTTCCATAGGATTATGGCTAAAAAAAATTCCAGTAAATTCCCAACACACAAACAAGTTCTGTTCCGAGAGCTCGTTTGTAAGTTTAATTTGTTCATAAGTCCAACAAACATTGTCTAGGTACTAATGATACCAACACAATTAGTAGGTTAATTAGGCTATACACAGTATAAAACTAACATGTTCCATGATCTTGTCCTTGTTCTTTAGAATCGTGCTGATGGTTGAACAATTCATGTTAAAAAAATGAGCAATGTCTGCCATCTTTTCACCTTGCTCCATCTCCCGATTATTTTTACTTTTGTCTCCATCGTAATTGCTTGATGCTTCTTAGCAGTGCCACCTTCATCACCTCTGCTTTTACGCTTGCTTCCAGACATCCTGGAATGCACATGACAATGTATCATAATAATGTTTTATAAGTCAGTGTGCTAAAAGACATCATCTTGCATACATCGGGAGCTGTGCAATTGGCGCTATTCTGACCACATGCGGTACCACGTCTGCGATTTCATCTTGGATAGCAAGTTAGAACAAAGAGCAAAGGCGAAATTCTGCATGAAACTGGGCAAATATGCCACAGAGAGACATGATTTGGCAAGTTTACGGCGATGCATCATTGAGTGGTTTGAGGTGTTTTGAGTGGCACGTGGCACTGTCTTTACAGTGGAAGAGCCTCAATGACCGAAAAAGGCGAGGCAGGTCCGCAGCTCGAGCATCTTTTTCAACATTCACTGCATTGGTCATTGGAAATTCCTACCCATAGGCCAGACCGTCAGTAGCGAATTCTACAAAATTTTAAGGCATCTGAGAGAGGACCTACAGTGACTGGATCTGTGGCGGGAGAATGTCGAAACCTTTTGATACCACCTCATACTACATTAGAGGTGAAAAAAAAAATTCACTAGAGTGTGTAGAAGACCCTACTTCCCCTATTTTTGTGAAACATGCAACTTTGTGAAACCTAACACAGTGTTACCATACCAAACGAAACAACACCTCTTTTTATTTTAATGAATCTTTCTTAAAGGCCTTGTTTTACTAAGTTCATCTTTTATATTCCTCTACCACTACCAAACTGCCTGAACAGTGCAATAAAATTTTTAATAAAACATTTTATGTTGGTAATATTTCAGCACTGTATTGTGTATTGTGCATTTAAATACGAAGAAAAGAGAACAAATCAAAAACTCAATCCAGTATCCATGTGAAGTAATTGATAGTACATCAGTGACTACTTTAATATCTGATGAAGCACTAATAAGAGCTACCAGTACAGTATATTCTGGTTTCAGTATCGATGCCAATGCATTAGCAGCAGGCAAGTAGATCAAATCAATCCAATGACATTATTGAATTACGAAAAGGTTTAACATTAGAAGCTTGCACAGACGCATTTATTTAGCTTTGGATGAAGAAAAAAAAAACAGCCACTGTAATGCACATTTGCACTACTGCAGTAAGAGCAGTCTGCGATCAGGGATAATTAGAATCTGATCTACTATCCAGGCTTTGGTTGTACAAGACTGAACTGCACTTATTGCTTTGACCTCAAAGTAACCCATTCACAGAATCGAGAACAAAAAATACCATGGCAACTGCTATATACCTGCCGATTATAAATCTCTCAAGAACACAGCGCTGGATTCTTAATAGGTCACGTGGCCTGATATCACACGATAACATGAACTGTCCTATAGTAAAAGCTCACATCAGACAGACATCACTTGCATGATGGATCTGCTGCTGAGAGTTGAGAGATGAGCTCCGAGTTCCAGACACTCCAATGGAATAGCAGGAGGCTAAATGCTATTTAGGACACGGACATTAAATTCGATACCATTAACTTAGAAATGTCCAATGCTTCTCTTTGGTGAAGTAAGCAGTTCTTCTGTTAAATAAGTTTTATGAAAACCAAGTGCTCCATTTCATAGCACAGGCATGAATGTGGCCATATTTATGAAGCATTGAACAATTTCTTTTTTTTTTCTTTTTTTTTTTTATGAAAAGGGTCTACAAATGACCTTACCTACGAAGAATAAACTCATGGCCCACTTTATTACAAACGGTGTACTAATACGAGGTAGGGCCACCCATTGTTCTCAAAACAATCCCAATTCTTCATGGGATGGATTCCACTAGATGTTAGAAACATTTCTTTGAGATTCTAGTCTATGCTGACATGATTGAATTTGCAATTTCACCAGATATTTAAGGTTAATGCTACAAAAACACCTGTTCTACCATATCTCAAAGGTGTTCCTTAAGATTTGGTGATTTGAAAGTCCACTGAAGAACAATAAACTGGGCATTGGATGCTCATTGGTAGGTTTCTTGCCTGCCATGCGGAATTAAATTCCCACCCAAGCCCCAAACCCATAGATACTCCGAACATATGTCATAGGATGCTCCGAACTTGGATAGAATGGAACAGTTGCGTCAGGGAGGGCATCCGGCATAAAAAAGTTGTGTGGATCAGATGATTCACTCTGGCGACCCCTCGACAGGAGCAGTCGAAGAACAATGAACTTGGTAATAATAAAGTAAGATTCAAGCAATGATTAATCGTTATTAACAGGCCCACACCATCACACCATTTACACCAGACTGTTGAGGCAGGTTGGGTCCATGGAATCATACTTAGTTGGGAAAAGTACACAAATAATGAACTTGAGTAAAAGTAGGTCAAATCTTATTTAAGTAAAAGTAGAAATCCTACATTTAGAATTCCACCTGAATAAAAGTACAAATGTACATACCTTCAAATTTTATTAAGTATTAAAAGAACTGAGCTTCTATTATGTACTGTAGCTTACAATAGCCTTTAAGTCATAGTAAAAGCTCTGTCTCCCTCTCTTTCTCATTGCTTCCTGACTATACATGTGCTGTTTCTACTTCCGGTTTCGAACAACTGCTACATGATTGTGCATTTCATGGAGGAAAGGCATATCATGTAATTATGCATAATAGTCGGCGGTTTTAGAAATTATTAGCGATTTCAAATATTACACTTCACTCTTGTTATGTAACACAATGCCATGTAGAAATATAAAGTTGTAATATTTGTTTCAAGATGTAGTGGAGTAAAAGTAAAAAGTATCTACTAATAAAACTATTCAAATAAAGTACAGATATATAAAATATGTTCTTAAGATACCTTCCACATCTGAATTCTGACCCTACCATCTTTATGTCTCAGTTAAGATTCGGACTCTCAGTTCGGGTATTTATCCCTCACCTCAGACTGCTGTGGATATGTTTGCCCTAACGATTCGTGTTTTGTCTCACATTCCTGCTTTTATTATTGCCATGGTATCGGAACATATGAGATAAACTGGTTTTAAACTTCCAGCAGGAAGAATAAACATATTGATTGGTTAATTTTTTTCAGTTTTCACAGTCTAGTGTCCTTTTCTTGGGGTAAGCCATGCTCTTTCGACTTTTTTGTTTGTTTGTTTCTCCCACACACTCTGTCCATACATGGTAATCCATCTTGTTGGTTTGCTCTGTGGAATAAAGAGTACAGCCACGTCCATCTCGAGGGGAAAAACGCTAGATTACTGGTATATTGATTATTCTTGTTTATCAAAAAAAGCAACAGGGTTCGGATCCGCCATTTTGTGATGCCTGCTTTAGAGACTGCTCTACATAAAAATCCTACAGAATTCCCAAACCAGTCTATATGACACAATCAATCAAGTTAAATTAGTCAAAATCACCACATCACAGTTTTCCCACTAATTTAATAGAAGTTGTTGGTCTTTCGGCTGCTCCCGGCAAGGGGTCGCCATAGTGAAATATCCAGTCCGCACAACAACTTGGCACAGGTCTTACGCCAGATGCCCTTCCTGACGCAACCCTTCCATTTTATCCGGGCTTGGGACCGGCACTGCATCCAGTGGCTGGGGGGTTTGGGCTGGGAATCGAACCTGTGCCTTCCGCATGGCAGGCGAAACACCTACCACTGAGCCACCACTGCCCCCTAGCACATATTTGCCTTATTAGATAATATATAATATATATGTTTGTTGGTCAAGTACAGGGCTTAAAAAAATAACTAAATAAATAAAAGTCATAGAA
The DNA here is from genome assembly GCA_030014365.1 of Clarias pachynema. Classification (NCBI taxonomy): domain Eukaryota; kingdom Metazoa; phylum Chordata; class Actinopteri; order Siluriformes; family Clariidae; genus Clarias; species Clarias pachynema. Next base: position 12,773,773 of record JAQMYL010000013.1, on the reverse strand, counting down.
TGAAACAGCAAGAAGTTACTGTAGTGGTTCTTAGCTATGCTGCAGGGGATCCACGGTACATTTCATTTTAGGTGTCTGTCGGGCCAACTCTGGTACATCAATCACTTTACAAATGACGACAGGTGTGTTAAAGAATAGATCTAAAATAACTGTGAAATGCTGGATTCCCAGAAGCAGGACTAAAACAAAGGTTTAAAACAGCCAAATACTGGAGTTCCATTATTAAACTGTAGGCTAGACTATCACCACCACTACCTCCCCCAAGTAAATAAATAAATAAATAAATCATTGGATGCTCACTTTCCTCCCTGGAAGAATTATTCAGTTCTCGCTGCCACAGCAGAACAACTAATATAATGGAAGACCCATCCCACACTGGACACCAACTGTTTGACCTGCTGCCCTCTGGCTGTTGCTGGAGGTCCATCACATTACGGACAAACAGACTTAACAACAGCTTCTACCCCAGAGCCATATGAGAACCCAAGACCACAAAACACTAACTTTGTATTGTGCAGAATAACAGAACGCAGTCATGAATGTTAAAAATGACCTTTGTCTCTTTATATAATCCCCTGCTACACCAATGCACTTACCCCATTTCTGAGTATAGTAAATTCATAATCGGAGTTTATGCATCATGTGTGAAATGTTGGCCTCCCAGGAACTCATTTAAAGGCTTTAATATGTGAAAATCTTGGAATTTTTGTGTAAAAATCGCATTTTATTTTTTAACACACAAAAAAAACATTGAATTAAAATAGGGGGGTACAAACTTTTACACATGACTATATTTGTCCTCTCAATCCATCTATTGCTTGAGGAAACAGTCAGAAATAGACTCCAGCATTACAACTGGGTCAAGCTTAACAGACTATGTCCAGTCAATGTCTAAGCCAAATGATTTGCTAGTCTAGGCTGCATATGTAAAGCCACTCATTAAATTATAACATATAATGAATCAAATTAATATCGAGGGAACCTAGTGTGGATCTTTTTATGTATTTTTTAAAAAAATACACAGTAATGACAATAACATACTGCCTACAATTTGGTATTGGAACTTCAGTATTTGGGTGTTTCAGAATTAGTTCATCTTATTTACTTTAGCCTACTGTATTTTTTTAAGCCATCCTTATCAAGTAAGGGTAGGACATGGCACAAATGGACAGGCATATTGATCTTGATCTGGCCTTTCACTGTCCACTTTGCAACGTTCTCGCAGATTATCCTGTATCGAATGGTGTGTCTTGCTGCCCACTGCAACGTTTATGTGGACATAGGGTTATGGAACTTGTCCAAGGGCCCAACAATGGCAACCCGGCAACGGCAGGGGTTAAACCCCTAACACAACAATCCTAGTGTTACAGAAATTGCCAGGTTACAGAAAGTCCAGGTTTATAAACCTTTTCTCCAGAGTCAACTACAGGAGAGGCGCCAGCTCTCAAACCCAGTTATGCTAATTTTATATAGGATTTAATGTTATATTCTTTAACACACCTGTTTTAGTTCATCAAGTCATTTGGGAAGTGAGTGAAGTACCAGAATGAGCATGGCAGATAAGCTGGAAAGTATTGTGTAGAATCAGGGGTAGAATCAAAAAGTAGTACTTTTCTTTTGTCCTCACTGTCCATCTCCTCACTTTACCCATGCAGAGGAGAGAGTTAAGATACTGTGTACCATTGTATTATATATGATTGCAGGCACATGCTAGTGGCAGACGTTAGAGCATTCTGTTTATCATAGTTCAGTTTTAGGTTTTGCTTTATCCCATGAAATTCCAAATGAACGTGTACACATTTTAGACTGGTTACACGGTTTAGACCATTGATTGTGTGGCCATTGTGGTTGTGTTATCTTTCATTATTATTATTATTACTACTATTACTGGGAAATTTGTATATATATATGCTACACAGACTGATATATTTTGCATGTTTATTATTTTATTTTGATTATGGCTTACAGCTAATGAAAAATTCAGCATCTCAAAAAACTTTAATATTGTAAAAAAAAAAAAGTCCAGGATTGGAGACTCACTCTAATCAGCTAATTAATTCAAAACACCTGCAATGATTTCCTGATCTTTAAATAGTCTCTCAGTTTAATTCAAGAAGCTGGCTGTTCACAAAGTGCTGTATCCAAGCACATTCATAAAAAGTTGAATAGAAGGGAAAAAATGTGGTAGACAAAAGGTACCCAAGCAACAGTGATAACTACAGCCTTGAGGGGATTGTGAAAGTTAGCCCATTCAGGAATTTGAGGGAGATCGACAAGGAGTGGACTTCAGCTGGAGTCAGTGCTTCAAGAGCCACCACATACAGACGCATCAGGACATGGGCTACAACTGTTGCATTCCCTGCGTTAAGCCACTCTTGAACTAGAGACAACGTCAGAGGTGTCTTACCTGCACTACGGACAAAAAGGACTAAATTGTTGCTCAATGGGTCAAGGTCCTCTTTTCAGATTAAATTAAATTTTGCATTTCAAATCAAGCTCCAGGATTCTGGAGGACAAAAGATCAAGAGAGACACAGAACCCAAGTTGCTTGAAGTCCAGTGTAAAGTTTGCACAATCATTGATGGTTTGGGGAGCGATGTCATCTGCTGGTGTTGGTGCACTGTGTTTTATCAGGTCCAAGGTCTGCGTAGCCGTCTACCAGAAAGTTTTAGAGCACTTCGCTTCCCTCTGCTGACCACCTAGTTTATGGTCCATGGTATCTCAGTGCTTGATTGGCCTGCAGACTCGCCCGCCCTAAATCCCATACAGAATTTAAGGTATATTTTGAGGAGGAAAATGCAAGATACCAAACCAAGAAACGCAAAAGAGCTGGAGAGAAGACCATCAGAGAAGCATTGCCTGGCCATCAGAGAAGCAACCTGGGCTTCCATAACACCTCAGCAGTGCCAGGCTGTTCACCTCCATGCCACTACACATTGCTGCAGTAATTCATGCAAAGAGAGCCCTGACTAAGAATTGTACATGTTCATACTTTTCAGTAGTCAACATTTCTTTGTTTATTGGTCTTAAGTTATATTCTAATTTGAGATGCTTACAGGGTTTTTATTAGCTGTAAGCCATACTCATCAAAATAAAAAATATATAAACACTTAGTCTGTGTATAAAAACATTAGTCTGTGTGTAATGAACTTATGTAATATGAGTTTCACTTTTTGAATTCAATTACTGAAATAAAAATCAACTTTTCAATTATATTCTAATTTAATTGAGATCCACCTGTACACGGTCAAGTTTCATTTTCATTATAAATTCATTATAAATTCAGTATATTATAGCATATAAAGTATATAACTTTAATTTCATAATTGACAATTAAGAAAAATGTTTCTGTATGCATTATGAATGTTCAGAGTAGAAAGCCTTCGGGGAGAAAAAAGGGGGTTACCCAAAATGTTTGAAAGTCATATTTAGAAATGCATTGTGAAGGCATACAATTTACCATTTAAGAAAGAAGCAATGCTCATCCATGTGTTATAAAACTCCAAAAGTACTATAGGTGGCCTTCTAATAACCTATTCCCAAAATATGTGTTACCATAATCTAATGCGATACCATTCTACTAAACAGTTCCAAAAAGTGTTTAAAAAAATAATTCAAAAAGTAATACTTTTTCAACAGCAGCCAGACTGTAAATGAAAAAACAACTTTTTTTTCTGATGTTACTGTACATAATTCACAACTGAAGCCTTAAAAATATGTTCTGACTGCACTATGCCTTTTTCTTTGTTTAGTCGACCTTATGCCTTACTGAACCACTTATTTTTTTTATCTATTATAAAACAGATGCAAGGGTTTTTTTTTCTAAACAACCGCTGCTACAACAAGGCCAGAGCCAATATGAATTACTGTGATCAATGTGTTATACCCCTTAGAAATTAAGAACCAATTATAACAACTGATTAAGTATGGCTTACATTCGTTAGCTATTGAATATGTGGACTTTGAGCTTTAAGGGGAAAGAAAGCAAACATATTTATTACCCAGTAAGCAGATTACATTGGTTATGGTTATGCTGCGATTCCAAAAAACACCATGTAAACACCATACTAATGATTACACCAGTCAGTCATAAGATTAACACCACCGCCAGGTAAACTGAACAACACTGGTGACCGACTATACAGTAATAAACTCATAACAGGATCATTGCCACCCAAGGCTCACCTATGCCTGAGAAGACCAAAGGTCAGACTGTTCGGGCCAATCCAGCACAAATTGGTGGAAAAAAAAAAAAAAGAGTCAATGCTTACTACTATAGAAACTCACCAGAACACCCACGGCATCACAGCCCACGCCAGACATGGGGCCCAGCAGACTTAAAGAGCCCTAGCTATGGAACTGGTCTCCAATCATCCCAGATAAACAATGGATCCCCACCCTGTAACCCACAGCACCCAAACAATCCACTCCCAAAATGTGCTATGGTCAAGTCTCAGTACATGACAGTACAGTATGTAAACTGAGAGTGACCAGGCTTGTGATGGCTGTTGGTTGCAATGGTTGTAGGGAAATGTAGTCTGGTGCCAAAATTGCGTTTGTAAATGACACATGTATTTATTATTATGTGGCTCTAATCTGCCAGATTTGGGTACAAAAATCTGAAATCAGCATATTTTACCATTTTAAACAACTGTATTCAAGTTAAGTCAAACTGGGACTTTTGATTGTGCAGAATAGCAAAACAGTTAGGGGAGTAAAAAACTACATTTATATCTCTACAGTATATAATTCCCTGCTACACTAAGACTGGAATAAGTGCATTTCACTTGTGATTGAATACCATCAAGGTAGAAAGTTTTCTCAGTATGCCGGAGCCATTGTCAAACTGCCTGCTTCACGTCTGAAATGCTGGCCTCCCAGGAACTCCTTTAATGACAAAACATGTGGATGTGGCAATAACTTGCAGCTGAGTTCCTGTAAGGTGTAGTGATGTTGGTAAATGATTGTGTGTACAGTTCCCAAAGACAGATCCGGCTCCTTCGCAAGTTGGCAACAAGTTGATTTACCAAAAAAACTAATGTGATATGAAGCTAACATTAAAATTGACAAATTTAGTTATTAGTTCATTATATATGGTCTATTCTCATGAGGATTATTAAGCATTAAAATGAATGGCAGGTGCCATGAAATCACATGCACACAAAGGCATTCATGCACACAAAGGCAACCTGCTGTGTGTGAGTGCAGTTCAGTTCTTTGAGCACTGAGCACAGTAAGACGTGCATCATATTACATCCAATATAGACAATCGTAATGCTTCACACTTTTTGCTTGCGGGAAAAAAAAAACACTCACTCTCACTTACTCATCTTCTATACCGCTTTATCCTGTATTCAGGGTCACGGGGGACCTGGAGCCTATCCCAGGAGGCTTAGGGCACAAGGCAGGGTACACCCTGGACAGTGTGCCAATCCATCGCAGGGCACACACACTCATTCACACACTACGGGCAATTTGGGAACGGCAATTAGCCTAATCTGCATGTCTTTGGGAGGAAACCCACCAAGCACGGGGAGAACATGAAAACTCCATGCACATAGAGACCGGAATCGAGCCTTGCCGGGAAACGAACCCGGACTCATTGTGTGCTCACTGTTTCTAACTCGATGGCAACTTGAGCTTGAGATGGTGAGCTCTCTGTGTAAGTAAAGGATGCCATACTCTATGCAGTGAGAGACTGAATGCCTTAGACAGTGGATCTTTTCCCATGGATACAGATAGGTAAGGACATGTGGGCACATGAAAGCCATGATTGTAGTCAGGACTCAGGAGCTGACTTTCTCGTTCTCTGATGTATTATAAAAGGATGTCAGAACCCAGAGCAAGAAGACCTGAAGTCTGGTAAAACATGGAACTGCAGGTATTGCTTCAAGACAAACATGTGCAATGCCTATGTAGGTATCCCTTAAAGTAAAGGGTGAATTTTAATTAATAATAATAATTCATTCATTCAATAATTTTTACAGTAGTAACTGCTTTATCCTGGGCAGGGTTAAAGTACTAATTTTTTGTACCCCCTACTGGCATGTTTCTGCGAGGTGCGGGGTAAACCCAGACCAAACCATCACAGATACAATGAAAACATGCTAAACATTCTTAAAATAATTGAAAATTTCAAAAGTAATCTCATGTGGCTTCCTATATCGTCATCTCACCACAGTTGAAATATTTTCCAGTGTTAGATCCTCACCGCGGAAGTGATGAACAAAGGCATTTTCAACCGAGCCATTTGTCAATTTCTTTCTTCTTCACTCCATGCTTCAGTGGTCTAAGACAATTCTTATTTCCTATTACAGCAAAACATGATGTTTTAAACAGCCACTGCTGCATTTTTTTATTATTTTTTTATTTTTATCATTATTATTATTTAGCACTAAGAGGAAAATTCCTGAAGCATGTTTTGTGCAGATATATAAAAAGAAACATGGCATCCATCATCCAAGAAAGCCTGGCTCACTGAGCTCGGTCTAATGAGGATTCTGTTTATGGACATGAGCTTCTGCACACATTTCAATTTCCAGCATATTTTAAGAATTTATATGTCCTTAAATAGGCTATTAATTTATACACACATTACATTTTTTCCCCCCACGTTTCAAGTGTTACTTTGCACATTTATTGCACTAAATTATATATGAGGGGCATTCAAGTCAAACTGGGACTTGTGATGAAATGTCTGGTAAATGAAGGCATAAAACCAATTGGCATTCACAGACTTCAAGCACAGTTTGGTTTGTTCACGGTCTCATTTGAACATTTTTAAAGAAGACCAAATGTATGTGACCGCTGATCCCGGTCGAGCCCACTGCAGTCATTCCCGTGAACATTCGACAAGGTGAACGCCTGATCCTTTGAAGAAAAAATTGCTAGACAACCTGTCACCAACTGGCTGAAGAGATGCAACGCTCTGTGGGAACTGTACAGTACATACAATCATTCACCAGCACCACTCGCACATTACAGGAACTCGACTGGGAGTTATTGCCACATCCCCTATACAGTCCTGACCTCGCTCCAAGCCTTTTTCACATGTTTGGGCCATTAAAGGAGTTCCTGGGAGGCCAGCGTTTCAGATATGTAATAAGTAATTCGATCGTGGCTCCGGTATAATGAGAACCTTGATGGTTTTCAAGCGTAGCAGGGGATTATATAGAGGGAGTTTTTAGTCTCATAACTGTGTATTGTTAGTCTGCACAATCAAAAGTCCCAGTTTAACTTGAACACACCTCATATTTATGTCAATAAAAAGGACAAATGTCAAAAATATAACATCAAACATTTAAATGAATGCCATTAAAAAAAATTTAAAAACAATAACACTGAGTAATACACGCTGGAATGGTGAGACTTCACAAAGATCTTACCTACAAGCCGCCCCTGGGTATTTCTGACCCTGTGAAGTTTGATCTCTGCAGGTGGTCTTCAGGTTTTAGGGGTTTTAGCATCACTGCCAGCCTCCTGGGGCCCACTTCATGATTTAATCATATTGACGGATCACAGCATGCTGAGAGCAGCAGAGTCAAGCGGTGTGCGTTTCTGAGAATTGCACCCTACCTTTCCTGTTCCATGAGTAAACCTAATTGGCAGAGAAAGGCAAAGAGAAGGAAGAGTCGAGTGAACACTCTCTCTCTTTCAGCACAGTCGGGGAAAATCAACCTGGCAGGTTATTACCGCATTAGCACCTGTGTGCTAGCATAGTCTGGAAACATTTCGTGTTGAAAACAAGAAGGATATCGTGGGTTTGCAGTTCACACAAAGGCAGCTTGGAGAACTTCAAATGCTTTCTTGGGAACGCACAGGGAATAATTTCCACAGCTGGCAAGCCTTTCTAAAAAAATATATGAAAATCCTAGCAAGTGCATTTAGGGATAGTTTGAGCTTAAACAATTGGTGATGTGTTTTAATACTATATATATATATTTTTTTTTATTATTATTTATTTATTTTATTTTTTTTAAAAAAACCTTATTCGTTTCAGAGAACCATGACTGGTTGGGCTGCTGGGGACATCATATGAAGTCACCTGGGTTAAAGGCCATACGAGAGTACCAGAATGT
>JAQMYL010000013.1:12732147-12750240 GCA_030014365.1 Clarias pachynema | reverse complement strand
GTCATGAAAATAAAGAAAACACATTGACAGATAGATGAGAAGGTGTGTCCAAACTTTTGGCCTGTACTGTATATAAAATGTGAAAAATGTGTATAAATCAAAATGATCAGATCGCCCCAGATGAGCAAGTCGAGGGCAACCGTTGCAAGGAACAACGCGCTGAGATGAAAATATGTAGAAACCTTAGGATGAAGCAGACTCAACAGGGAACCCATCCTCCTTCAGGTGATAACGGATAGCAGGAATTTCTTTGCGTTATAATGTGTGTTGAAAAAATAAAACAAATTATGTCTTTAAGTTAATATGGTGTCCAGTTTGTTATTGGAGGCTCTGGTAGAATGTAGGAAATTCCAGTCCTGACTATAAAGTGACTGTAGTCACAAGTGCGCAGAGAACAGCTGTCTGCATCCTTTTTTTCTTCAATGGAGAAGAAAATTTGCAATACTGGGGCAACTATTGAGCAATATGTGAGTCTATATGAGGTGAGGGTCCATCCACATGACATTGGTCATCAAATACTGCTTATACTGCCAAACACACCAAATACTGACAGCTTGAGTGAAGGGGAAGCTTGGTGGTGAAAGAGCCCCAATCAAGGACCACCTGATCAGCAGGTCAATAACATAATATATATTAAGATTAAATATAATTTTGGCTCATTTTATATACAATCTACGGCAGTGTTTGCCTTATACAGCTGTCCAGGGTCTTGAAATTCTTAATAAGGCCCAGAAAAAGTCTATGCTCTCAAAAAGTAAAGCAAATTTATAAAATTGAAAATGTCTTCTTATTGATATTTATGATTGCACCTGGTAACTGGTAAGAAGTTTTCATACAGAAAACTAGTCATATATACAAAATATGTTATTGAATTTTGTTAGATCACAGCATTTTTTTTTACCATGCTTCACTTTGTCAGACAGGTTCTATTTACGTGATTTCTTGTTTCAACAGTTCTGACAGTAATCAGTGAAATTTAACTCAGCTTTCCAAAAAAATAAATTTGGTTAATCACAGTTCATTCATGATTGACCAGTTGGTTGGGTTGGGTGGGGAGGGTCAGGCAGGTTTGGATAGCTTTTTTACCCTTAATAAATGAAATTATTAAAAACTGCATTTTGTATGTTATCTTTGTGTAATATTAAAATCTTTGATGATTTGAATCATTTTTCCCCAATTTTCTCCCTAATTTAGTCATATCCAATTCCTCCCCATCACTAGGGGGCTCCCACATTAAGGCTACTACTACCACTCAGTCGGGAGGGTCGAAGACAATCACGTGTTTCCTCCGAACCACATGATGACCGCATCTTTTCGAACTGCTCGTTCAGGCACCGCTGGGGGCGGAGTAACACACTCGGAGGACAGCGCTATCCGCTCCTTCCGCTTGCGTGAGCTCACAGATGCCCCTGATTGGCTGTAGAGCCGTGATTAATGTGGGAGCACAAAGTGCCTCTCATCCCTCCCCTCTGGAGAGCTCGGCCAATCAGCTCTCTCTAGACAAGAGGTTACAGCATCACACGGGAATCGAACTCGCAATCTCTGGATGATAGGGCGAGTACTTTACCACTGCGCCACTCGGAGGCCTATTTGAAACATTTAAGTGTGAAAAATATGCAAAGAACAAAATCCAATTTTATTTTCAAGCTTTGCTTACATTTTATAATGTAAAATTTATAGACCAAATACCAAACACATCAATCATACATAAACAATCATAATAAACTTTTATTATGTGGTACATAACCTGAACAATGTCTAGTGGACATTTGCTTTGGTTACGGCCAGAGCATCATTTTAATATGCTTATGCAATGTTACAACATTTATTTCCATCCAGAGGTGCATTAATTTCCCTCCAAGATATTACATTGAAGATGGGAGAGTCAGATCGCTGCATAACGCCTTCTGCAGCACATCCCAAAGATTCTCAATGGTGTTAAGGTCTGTACTCTGTGGTGGCCAATCCATGTGTGAAAATAATGCCTCGTGCTCTTTAATAACAATTAAAAAAAGAAAATCTGTTTTTTAATTACCTTTACTTATGACGCAAAAATATAAAACCGAGGAAAAGCAAAGTAGCAGAAATAAAATAAAACTATTAATCAAAGTTTAAAGATGGCAGATGGCAATTATGGGAGTTAAGTTAAAATGTTAAGAAAGTCTGTGGTGAAGGGGCGGGGTCAACTTGGGAGGGCGGGGTCAAACGAAGTGAAGTGTGAAGGATCCGTGACTGAGGTAAGTGGGAAAAGGGCAAGCTATTGTTGCAAGCTGAAAAAAGTGGAGAGCACGACACTGTGAGTGAGAGAGTGAAAGAAATGTGCATGCAGAGCTTAAAAGCCAGCAACATGCCCATGTGTGTTTGTGAGTGAGTGAATTTTACCTAAAAAGGTACATTGAGAAAGAACTGGAAATAAAAACCCGACTCACAGCAACAAAGACACTAATTATTCACATTCTCTTTAGGTGCGAATCCTTTCCCACTTACCTGACTCTCACATCCTTCACAAAGCAGTGCTTGGTCACAACTCGTCAGCACTCACACCGATCATTCACACACTATGGGCAATTTGGGAACGCCAGTCAGTCTAATCTGCATGTCTTTAGACTGTCGGAGGAGTACCTGGAGGAAACCCACCAAGCACGTCTTTCCCTCTGATTCTAGCAGATGTTTTGCTCGAGTTAAGAATGAAATGTTCCCACACTTTTTGCTCCAGATGTTTGCTTATAAAGGTGTTTGCCATTGTGCTATAACTTGCTTCACTCCAGTAAGACTAACACCTAAATGTCAAAGTGTTCACAGTTCAAGCGAGAAACAAGCGCAATGACGCCATCACCAAATCAACAATTAAATTTGATTAAGATAAGATAAGATAAGATAAACCTTTATTAGTCCCACAAGTGGGAAATTTGTTTTGCCACGGCAGCAAGTGGACAGTACAAAAGTTAAAAATTAAGAAACAACAGAATAAAGTAAAATAAAATAGAAAAAAATATAGAATACTAACAGTAAAAAATTTACTGTGTAGTAAAAATATTTAGATAAATATATATTTAGACTATAAGTAAGCAAAAGTTGACTAAGTAATATGTCTGTACCCAATGAGTATATGTATACATACAGAGAGTGAGTGACAGGCATGTACAATAATATTTTAAAAGTTCAAAAGTTCTAAATTGCACTTTGCCCAGTTATGGTGGTTCCCCAAGACAGAAAGAAAAATTGCACGTTCCACCATAGTATTGCACATGACTAGAGATATTGCACATTACAATAAAAATTGAACATGTTCTGTCATAATATTGCACATAACTACCATGGTGTATTTGATGTGTATGTTTGTTCGTTTGTGCGTTTGCTTGTGCGTATGTGGTCAGAGTCTAAGTTGTACAGTCTGACAGCAGTTAGCAAGAAAGACTTACGGAATCTCTCCGTCCCACATCGTGGGATGCCTGCGCCATCAGGAAACAAAAACGTCTATTGATGGGAAAAACCTGGTCCGTCTATTCAGTCTATTCAGATCATCATCTGACCTCAATTTTTGGGCACATAACGTTGCTGAACCTAAATCTGACCAACATAAGCAAACCCAGATCATAACACTGCCCCCGCAGGATGGTACAGTAGGCACTAGGCATGATGGGTGCATGACTTCATTTTCGTGTCATCTCACCCTGACGCACCCATCACTCTGGATCACAGTAAATCTAGACTCATCAGACCACATGACCACTTTTTCCAACAATTTTTCCAATTGAACATTTTTTCTGATTAGCCTCTCTGAGAAGTGGTTTTCTTTAGGCTACACAGCTGTTTAGTCCCAATCCCTCGAGTTCTCTTCACATTGTTCTCTTCACAATGCTCTTCTGTTTTTTACGATTCTTAACCCAGGATAACAGGATATGTCGTCTGACATGGCTGTTTAAGAAATAAAAGAAAAACATATTAATCACTACAGTAATTATTCAACGGAAACCTCTTAACTATGTGCTTAGTTAAATCCAGGTGTTCACTTTTTCTTCCACCAAGCTGTGTATAGTTGGGGTAATATCAGCAAGGGTGCAGCCTACAATCAAATATTTGCAATCTGTACAAAATAATCAGCCTACAAATATAATCACTCAAAAGATCACTGTGTAGATAATAATATTCTGAGCTCAGCATGAGGTGGATGAATGAGGGTGCAACGAGAATAGATTGAGTCCATAAATGCTTGAGATGAAATTTTTTTTTAAAAGGTGCAAATGTTGAGAATTATTTTAGAGCTTGAACAGAGCTTTTTTAACTTAAAAGAGGGCTAATTTGAAATGTTGTGCATCCTCTTTGTTCTAAATGGAAAAAAGAGTGACAGGAGAAATACGCCATAGTCTCATTTTGGTTTCACAGAGACATCATATGTTGTCTAGGAGACATAAAAGATTTTTTTAATGTTTCCAAAATTTCTTTAACTCTGTGATCTTGTTCTTCATTTATCCATCATCATTAACCACTTTATTCTGATCAAGGCTGCAGTAGATCTGGATTCTTATTTGCTATCATTTAGAAACATTTTCCTTTTTCACAATTACTCATCTAGCCAAAAAGGTCTACCAGCCTGGCCACATTAGTACAATGATTTGGCAGTTGGTGAGTGGTCAGGAACAATAAGTAAATTTCTTATTTCATTTATATTCTTGCTAAGCTGGGTTGGGTAAGGAGCCAAGCGTAAGATTCCTCACACAGTGCATGTCATACATTGAACAAGCTATTAGGTAGCTATGAGTCATATTGAAATGGACATAGGGTTAATTGGTTCATTTTGTGATTAGATGCATAGTGTAAAATACTGTTAAGAGTGACATGAGAAGAAATAAAGAAAAACAGATGCTAGACAACTAATGCAGAGATCCTAGGTACAGAAGACAATATCCTCGAAGCCAGGTGGTGAAAGAGCACTCTGGTTTCTAACCTAGTTGGTAAAGGCAACAGTACATTTTGGTGACAGAGAGCACTGAGGGCTATAGCATAGGGCCTGGCTGAGACAGTGCAGGAACTGGTTGAGAGCCTTCCAGAGATGGTGCAAAGAATGGCTGAAATGGTGCAGAGTCTGGGTAAGATGGTGCAGAGCCTACCTGAGAAGATGCAGAGCTTGGCTGCAACGGTGACTCAATGAGACAATGCAGAGCTAAGTTGGTGCAGGGCATATCTTGGCCAAAACAAGGCATTCATTGGGTAAATCATGGCATGAACCAGGCACGAAAAGGCATGATTTGGGAACACCATAGTGTGATACCGACATAGCATAGTATGCAACAGGGCATGGTTCTGGATTATTATATCATAATTCTGTGTGCTTATTCCATGATGGGGAACAGGGATCGCTCGAAGCAGAACAAAGCTCAGGTAAAGCATGGCATGTCACTGGGTCTATTTAAGGGCTCATGGGACTAAGAGGGCTTAGCTCAGGTCTAACAAAGCTAACAGGGCTTATCTCAGGGCTAAGTCTGTATGGGGATTCTCCTCACCCTGGACTCCTACTGTATATCAGTGGTGATGATGGTTTTAAAAATATACACTTATGTAATTAATTGAAAAAGACACTTTAATGATTCACATCTGAGAGATTAGATTCAGTAGGGTTTATTTTGAGAAAAATTTCAAAATAGTTTCAATTGGCCTACTATAAACATGCGGCAAATGTCCCGTTCACTTTGTGCCAGGTTATTGCATAAATGTTCTTCCTGGGAAACTCAATGCACTTCTGATATGTGGATGATGTACTAGAATATGAATAATGGCCCCTGTTCCACTTTTACTTGAACTATTATCCCTCTTTCATGCTGAATGATACCATTGTATGATTTTCTTTGCCTCCAAAATCTGTCTCTCTCTCTCTGAAGTGTCAGACAAATCAAATCAGTTGCAAATGAATCATTTGTTAGACTTTTTAAAACTGATTTGATTGACCAACATTTGTACCATTAGGACATAAAAATGCCATATGGGATTTGCATTCACTCAAACACTTAGCTGGGCTTAGAACTGTGGGGTACTAACTTGTAAGCATACCACTAGGAAAAGAATTTTCCGACATTTTTCAAATAGCTACCATTAAGCAAGCTTGGAACATAGTCTTAATATTATCGACCGTACTTGCTACAGCATACAGTATGTGCTTAGCCTAATGCATATAGTAAGTGGTGTCCATTTGGGCACTCTACTACTAAAAATAAAATTGAGACCGCACTGCTGTTGAATTTACAAACCAATTCTTGAGTTTTGGATAGAAATGAAGACAATACATTCTCTTTATATTTGCAATCTTTGGCAAATTTGCTGTTGTGTATATATATACATATCAGTGTAACAGAGAGGACTCATGTGTGTAAGGTTTCTTAGAAAATACAGACTAGTATACAATATTTCAAGAAAGAAAAAACCCTCAGAACTTGAAAAGAAAATACTTGCAAGACTGCGAGTGCTGAAAGAAAGGGGATCCTCTGTTAGCATGAAGGTGAATTGTTTCAGACAGCTAACATGGCAAGGAATAAAACACTACTCAATAAAATAATATACTCAATCAGCACTGGGGTGGAAACAGCAGCATACTGTATGTGCAATCACTATGGCCCACTTTATCCAGTATAACCACCGGGACAGAAGTTTAATACCTGGATACCTTCATGCACTTCAAGTGATATGATATTTTGCAAAAGAAAAATCCTCTTATCAATAGTATTTCTACCAGAACCCTTCTCAAGTTCTCTAGAAGGTCAATAATGGTTCATAGTGACAGGGGACCCTGGTGTTTATCCATTGTTAATATAATGTTAGGTTAAACCTAACTACATGAACCGCCATGGCCAGTTGATTTAGTGCACCTAAAGTCACATTGTGATCAAATGATGCTTCATCAACTTGACATGACATTCAAAGTAATGTTACCCATAAAACCCTCATGATGTTAATCTGGAAACCTGTATACAGTAGTGTCACCAAGATAACTCCTGCTCAGACCTCCTTTAACCTCCAAGTACTACCAAAAGTATGAAGAAGAGATGAAGATGCCCAAGGCAAGGTTCCCTTCTGTATAGAGTATAAGCCAAGGCAATGGCTTCAATTACCCAATGGACCAAACCTTGTATAGACAGGGGCACGGCAGGTACTTCTACATTAACAGATTCATAATTAATCTGATGATTAAATCACTGCTTTTCAATCTACATAGGTAATGCAGTGAGCATGCCAGGCTTCCTTTTTTAACTGAATCTGACAATGAAAGTGTCTGCATAGCAACGAGTGAATTTTGTCCAGAAAACTAGAATATACTTAATGAATTTTTGGAAGCCAAGTGTCATTTACTGATACAGATGGTGGTGAAAAAAAAAAAGATTTGTAGAGACTGGTATGCCAGCACAAGGCTACACGCATCCCAGTATCTCAATTAAAGTTGGCTTCACTGAGAAATGAGAAAAACCACAGTCTGAGCCATATGTTTTTCCTGGCCTTGATATTTATTACAGCTTTGTTCAGTTTTCCAATCTGCAGCATCCCATTGCATTAAAAAATTCTTAGTACACAGACTGTACAGTGCGTGACTGTGGGATTAATTTTGGTACACCCATGCCACCCTACGAGCCAAAGAAAGCTAGGTTAACCATTAGCCATTGATCGCTACCCTGCCAATTGTTCGCTTTTATAAAAGACAGGGACCAGAAATGTAGCTCCTGTTTTACAACATAAAACAGATGAAATTGAGGATATCATCATGAATTAACACACACACACACGGGGACATGGGGAGCTAGAGCCTATCTCAGTAGACTTTGGGCACGAGGTGAGGTGCCAATCCATCGAAGGGCACACAAGTCTGCATGTCTTTGGACTATGGGAGGAAACCTGAGTACCCTGAGGAAACCCACCAAGCACAGGGAGAACAAGCGAACTCCATACACATAGACCTCAACCATGGAGGTGCAAGCCCAGAATGCTAACCACTACACCACAGTTGCTTCACAAAAATACAGAATGGCAACTCCTGGGCAGAGCTGAGCCCCGAGCCAGTGGAAGTACTGTACTGCTTTTTCCTTACACATCTTTAGGCAGTTTTTTTTTGGCTCCCATCATCGTCTAGAAAGGTTAGATCACAGACTAAATAAAAACATTCCTAAATTGTTTTTGCTACAACATATTTATGTTTTTTAATTTAGACTCGTCAATGTATATTATTTTGTCTGTTTTTGCCGAATGGCGAAATCTACCACACAGTGATCAGTCACCATTTCCTGTAATTTTCCCACCATTTTCTTTCATGTTTTCTTCTTAGTCCCTGTAGGGCCTCTCTTGTCAGTGCTGGAGCACTGCAATATCCCAGGCTTCTGTAAGATGGGCTCCACACACACACACACACACACAGAGAATAAGAGAGAGAGAGAGAGAGAGAGAGCTGACTGTAATCTGTCATAGCAGAGCTCTGGCCTGTCAGTCTCATAAAGCAGCGCTGTGTGAAAATGTCAGTGTCACAGTGATGACTCCAGCTCCGCTCTGACGATCCATGGGCTGCTAACAGGGTCACGGTTACTCGGATTAAAACTTCTCTGCACTATTTTGAGACATAAGCTTTACACGAGTTTATAGTCAGAAATAAAAGCGTATGGTTATGATTTGATCAACATGTTTTTTACAAGCATTGACAACCGGGTAGAAGGATGCAGCATTGCTTAGTAAAGTGTAAAGGTATGAAATATAACCATGACCTTAAACAGCAGTATGGTCCATAAATGAAAAAATGAAAAACTAAATCCAACACCTTTAAATAATAACATTTCCTTAGCAATTGGTTTACCTGGATGACATTTACAACTAGATCCCAAGAAACAGAACCCAAGCAACAAAACTTAAGTGGTTGTGATGATGAAGTGTGACCCAGCCCAGTGGAAAACCAAATTATTGGCACTATTTTCCAATAAAAGCATGTCTCAAAGTGTTTTATTTCTCTTATAGCAATTTGTCAATGATCCACCTATCCATTGTCTATAGTGTCTATCCTATGTAGGTTCACAGGAGCCAGAAGCCTATCCCAGAGGACTCAGGGCAAGACGGGGTATACCCTGGATGAGTTTAATAATAAACCAATAAACCAACCCATCACAGAGCCCAAGCACACATGCACTCATACAACCAATGATGCTCTACACCAATCAGCCTACACTGCATGTCTTTGGATTGTGGGAGGAAACTGGATTACCCCGAGGGAACCCAACAAGCATGAAGAGAGCATGCAATCTCCACACACCCACACACATTCCAAAGGCACTGGGGTCGTTAGTGATAACACTGAACGTTTTAGCCATTTATCATTACGTTTAATGGGAAACAATTTCCTGTTCATCGTAAAGAAGCTATAATGTCTCGTTCTGCCCCTTGAACTTAGTAAGATTGAAAGAAAAAAGCTCGTTATGTTATTATAAAGTCCTGTGCTTTCAACAGTCGACTATTAGTGAAAGTTAAAAAGCTTTTACACTGGAGAATCCTTCCATAAATGCTCAACGATTTTAAAACTGAACAGTTTGACGGCAAAATGCAATAAAGGCCATTTTTCAATTAGCCTAATCTGCAGGTCTATGGATGGTGGGAGGAAATGGGAGGAAACCCATAGGAAGCCTACCAACATGCAAATAGTCCCCAAGGTGGGACTTGAACTCTTGACGCTGGAGGAGCGAGGCCACAGTGCTAACAATCACGCCAGCATGCCGTTGATATAATAACCATTAAAAATGATCATCTCACACCCTTATATTTTGCTTAATCTACTATTCCTAAAGAAGTACACTGCACTCTGAATATTATCATGATGTTACCGAGCACTGAAACAACATCCCATAGGTATTTTGACATGGAGTGACCCTCCGGTTAGAAGTCCACATAAAGACCATCTCTTCCTCTATGCCCTCTTTAAAAAAAACTCTTTTTTTCAGACATGACCTCTCTCTTTAAGCTCTGCTAACCCTCCACCCTGTCTCAGGTTTTAGATTGGAATGACAAGACCAGTACGTGAGCCAGCTGAAGGCGACAACGCTGTCATAGCGAGGAGTCCGAGGTCTCGTCAACGGCGTGACAGAAGCCACAAAGACGGTTTCGTCCTCACAAACAAACTGTTTTAAGTGCACAATAACAAGCACACCAACATAAACTCTCTCTCTCTCTGAAACATACTCACACTTGCATTTCCACTTCATTTTATTTGCCTTTTTATTCTGCTTGACTGATGGCGGCATACAGAAATAAAGCTATCAGCATTAGCATATAATAATTTATTGGGCTCGCACTCGGCTTTTAGCATCTTCTCTTTTCTTAAAAAATGCCCTCTCACTCTGATTTACAAAAGGACCGAGCGTACAGCGGTGATTTAGCACCATCATCAAGAGGCCCTCAGTTATACAGGTCACAGGCTGTTCTCCTCATTTCTCCTCCTCAGTGTAAAGGTTGATGTGCCAACCTGGCAGCTCAGGTTGACACTCAACTGTGTGTAGGTGGGCTTCAGTGTGCAGAAGTGCTCCGTAAGTGGAGATAAGTGGGGAGTTTGTGTGTGTGTGTGTGTGTGTGTGTGTATGTGTGTGTGTTGCTGAAAGCGAAAGAACTGACAAGACCAAAGAAAGCAGTGTGGGATCATTCCTGAAACTTTCTCACAACAACACAGACAATGTTGGGTCATTGCACCCCAGGATAAGTGTGTGCTGGCGTTTGATCCTGCAACCAGCACACCTATTCAAGCAAACATCCAGTACACTTGAAATTTTACACATTTTATAGTGAAACTGAAATGGACTTAATTGGAATGTTATATTTCGTGTCTTAGTTATGAATCTGTACATTATAGCTCATAATAATATAGTATAGGGAAAAGAATATATCAATCTGGTTTGTTGAATTATTTACAAACCATAAGGGGAAAGGGATCCGTTTTACCATGATGCTGTCATTAACATGTTTCGTTGTAGGGGTTGCTGTACCTCTTTGACAGAGCTATATTTGTGAATACAGAAGAATACTTGGCTTACTCTATTTGATGGTGTTACTTTTGTTGTCGTCTTTGATTATTTCTTACCTTTAATCATGGAATAGTGGTAAAAATAAAGCATCTCTACAGTCTATTAAGTCTTTTGTATATACTAGCAATGTTGTACCCTGGCAGGACTCATGATGCAATTTCTTGTACGTAAATGAAGGCATACAGTACAGTCGATCAACACGGTCCAAAGTGATGAGACTCTTAGTTGCAATAAAGCACGGAAACATTTTAAAGAAGGCAGTACATCTGTAATTGACTATCCAGGTCGAGGTGGCTCAGAGCCCAATGCAGTCTTTCCAGTGAACATTCAGCGAGTGGAATGCCTGATCTTTACAAATCTTGCGAAAGAGATGCATCTGTCTGTAGGAACTGTACATGCCTTCATTGACTGACACTACTTGCACATTACAGGAACTCGCTGGAACCGTACAGTCCTGACCTCACTCATTTCCATATGTTTAGGCCATTAAAGGAGTTCCTGGGAGACCAGCGTTTCAGACATGAAGCAGGCAGACTGATCTGATCATGGCTCTGGCATACTGAGAAAACTTTCTACCTTGATGGTATCCAAGCACTAGTGAAACACCGGGATAAGTGCATTAGTATAGTAGGAGATTATATAGAAAAATAAAGAGATTATATAGAGGAAAAAAAAAGGTTATTCTGTACAATTTGGTTTGACTTGAACACCCCTCATAGATGAACAATGTCTTACTTTTTTTATTTCTTGTGTTTATTTTGTAACACAGCTTTCATGAGGAAGAAAAAAACATATCATGTATGTCTTCCCTGGATTTTATATTTACTTTAATAGCAATATCCATGAACATTTACAGAACAAATTTTAAGACCATAAAAATAAAATGTTTAAGAAAAATGTTATGTTAAATAATGTTTTTTTTTTATTTATAATTAACTTTACAAAATATTGATTCTTGTTTTTTTTTTTTTTTTTTTTACTGAAACCTCATAAATATTTTGTACGTACGTGATTTATAATCCCATTAGAGTCCCAGGTTGTAATACTGTGCAGTGCAGAAATGTTCAAGGGGGGTGAATACTTATGCAAGCCATTGTAGATGTAAGGGTGAGTGTTGTGAGTGTGCAAGAAGCTGTAAGAAGGCGTCTCCAAATGGAGTGTGTGAGAGTGTGTATTTAGGCGGGGTCTGGGGGATATGTAATTACTCTCAGATTAGGCAGAAAGGCGGCCGGCACAGCTCTGACTTTGATGGGATTAAACACTCAATTACCCAGCAAATCTGCCTCTTCCCCTTACATTTTACACCCACACAAATTCTCTCTCTCTCTCTCACACACACACACACTCCTATGAACTCCAATCCACACTTTACACAACTAAACACTGCGACTCTATTGGAAAAAAAAAAAAAAAAAAAGTTAACACACACACACAGACCCGTTCTATTTTTCACCCAACCCTGCCCACCTCCTCCACCTTAAAATCTCAAATAACCATCAACCCACAATCGAGCTCATCTAGCCAAGCTAATATCCTTTCTCGCACAGGTTCCCACACATATCAAACCCCCTTTTTCTCATTTTCCCTCAAAAAACAACAACAAAAAAAAAAATCAGGTCAAGTAAAACACTCCAGAATTATTAGTGAAACCTATTCAAGCAAACATCCAGCCCACTTGAACTTTTATGCATTTTATAGAAAAACTGAATTGGATTTAATTGAAGTGTTATATTTCGTGTCTTAGTTATAAATATATACAATATAGCTCATAAATATAAAGTATCGGAAAAAGAATATCTGTCTTATTTGCCGAGTTATTTACAAACCATAAGGGGAAAGGGATAAGTTTTACCATGATGCTGTCATTAACATGTTTTGTTGCTGTGTCTCTTAGACAGAGCTGTATTTGTGAATACAGAAGAATACTTGGCTTACTCTATTTGTTGGTGTTCATTTAATGTTTCTTTTCTTGTCACCTGGAATCCATCAAGGTAGAAGGTTTTCTCATAGTCTGAACTTCTTAAATGTTCCAGACATGTGGAAATGGCTTGGAGCGAGGTCAGGACTGTATGGTGGATGTCACGTTAACTCTCGGCGGCCTCTGTGGAGCTGTCCATGGTGCTGAGCAGGCCTAGTACTTCTGATTTCCCAGGCAAGTGAGGAGGAGCAAGATGTGTTGACCCTCTGGCTATCGGCCCGCAGTCACAAGTTCCCACATTGTGTATATTGTAAAAAATAATAATAATAATAAAATAAGGCATCTCAAAGTAAACAAGTTTAATAGTAAGTTGCACAGCTTTTTTAAGTTGACGCAACTTTTAGAGAAATTTGTTGGCCAAACAAAATATTTCATAATCCTGTTTAGTTGACGCAACGTGTACACAATTAAAAATCCTGAGTTGACTTAACTTGTCTCTAATTCAAATATTTAAGTCAGCTCAAGTAGTATTGGTTGTGGCCTCAATTAATTCCATTTCTCTAGGGTTGGCTTAGCCCAAATTTTATCTATTTGAAAAGGTAAGTTGTCTCCCATTGATGAAGTCCATTGATGTAGTTGGTGCAGGTTTCTATACAAACAAGTCGTCTCCCAATAATTAAAACACAGACATTATTTTAAAAAATGTTATTCTTTCAAAACTAGTCCAAGTTAAAACGGTGATCTGCATAAAACAGGATAATACAGATTTTATTCTGCTTAAAGGTCAATAAAATATCTGGAGAATACCAATATCACTCTATTACCGATTCTTTTATATTAAAATATCATACCCATTTTTTAAAACTAAAGGAAAACAGTTTTCATCTCGCTCCCTGACTGAGGGGAGCATGTCTCTCCAAGTCCAATAAAATCTTTTGAATGGGTTCATACTGTAGGTGTCTGTCCAGTCCTTTTGGAATACAGTGTACAGAACACAGACCTGACCAAACTTCACTTCTAAGACTGTTGCATACATATCCAGGCCCTCAAGCACTACAGCACCTTCCAGCACCCTCCAGCACCACAGCACAACATCAACAGCTTGTTCATGCTCTTCCTGTAGCTCCGAAAAACCAGCCGTCACCCCTCTGACCCAATCTTCCACAGCAGAGGAAAAAAAACAATACTTGTACAATTCTTGTAAAGACAAATATGAAAAAACTTACAAAATATGTAGTTATGATAAAAAGGGGTCTTGTAAAATCACCCGATTGCATCTCAGTGAAGATAAAAATTGCTGGCTCAACTTGATTTTTTTAGATTATACAGTCTGTGTTTTTCAAAGTTTTCAAAAACACAATGTTACATGTTTGGATTTCAGAAAATTCCACTGTAAGAAGTTGGGCCAACAATACAATATTAATTAATTCAAAATTTATTTAGTTGGAGTTTTTAGAGTGTGCAGAGCTCTTCCACAAGTTACCGACAATTTATCCATCAATTTTCAAGGATCAGACATTTCACTCTCTATATGGTAACAGGAATAATTGCAGTGGACTCCGAGCCACTTTGGTGGGATCGTCGCAACATTTCAAAATTTTTATTAAGCGTCTTATCACTGGACTGTGCTTGACGTCTTCTGCTGTACACCTTCATTCGAAAGAAATTTTATCACGCAGTCCCAGTTTGACTTGAACACCCTCCGTATAATTCTGAGTTAATGATCTTTGAACTTACGACCCTCCAATCAGGCTGAAGGTTTTCAGATATTGTTGTTCAAACCACTGATTTTTTTAGAGATAATATTTTTTTTATATACATCAGGGTTTTTTTCTTGTTAAAATATCTGTACTCAATTGCTAATCTCTGGGTCACATCAAGTACATATTCAGAATGCCAAGCTTCTCAATATGCCCAGGAGCTACTGTAAATAGCTCCCATAAAATTTAGAGTGCTGCCAAAAAGACATATTTTACAGTTGATAAGTGACACCTTACCTGAAGTGCCATTTTATGCCCAAAATATGCAAACATTTGCTTTTTTGTCTCACGTTGTCAGAATTGGTATATCCAATAATCATCATTATAGCTGTATTTATGAGTTGTCCTCAGAGGGGTGGCATGATACAACAGTGGTTCTGTGTGCATGGAGTTTGCATGTTCTTCCCCTGCTTGGTGGGTTTCCTCCGGGTACTCCAGTTTCCGTACACAGTCCAAAGATAAGCGATATAGATGATGAGTGAGTGAGTAGGAGAGTGAGTTCTCAGGAGGTTCTCATGTTCTAATTTCTTTTGTGCAGATATAAACCTCCCTAAGGTGATCGTGTTATTATTTACTAATTTATTTACTGATATCAGCTAATATGACCATGCCTGATATAAATTTTTAAACGTCTCTGAAGCAACCTGTTCCTTTTGTGTACTGCGATTAACTTCTCCTGCGTCTACAAAAAAAGAAATACTTAAATGCACTGCTGTTACTTATTCAGAGTGCACTTTAGTCCATGTTTTTTGGTCGTGTTCAAAGATACAGCAATTTGGAAAGAGGTGCATGGTGATATTTCAGATATAATGGAGGTGAGGCCTGCACAAAAACTGCAAAATGAGGTTTTATAAAGACGTGATTGGAAAGTATAGGTGGCAGCAAGATAATGGGCGAACATCACTACAGTAATATTGGTGCTTGATTATAGATTTTGACATTTCCTTTTTCTTTTTCTTTTTTTTTTCAATTTTGTTACACTGGGTTTGGTTTTTGGTGAGTTAAGATATCAGATTGTCTTGCTTTTATTGTCTATTGTTCATTGTATCTATTATATTTATGCTGTAAATTAGTAAATTGGGAAAATAAATCTAGGATTTATTTGTAACTATATACAAATATATACTTGATGGATTTAATCCTGTCCTATGAAATCTATAAGAAAGATACAGTAAGTAAGAGGAGATGGGTGACTGACAGTAGGTTTGATTGGCTGCTGTAATGAAAAGGTCGAGTTCCAAATGAGTCCTTCTTCACAGTTCTTACTCGAATCATTTCTGACATAGCTCTTCCCATAAATAACCCCCAGCATTTCTTTTGTTTGTGAGAAAATTGAAGAGGAATCTCTTCTTTTTTTATGGAATTATGGATTGTTTGACATTTCAAATGTCATCTACATTCCCAGCGGTGAAGTTCCAATCATTTTTCTGCCATGGGCTTGTGTGAAGCTCAAATGTGAAAGTCAAAAAATGCAAATGCAAAACGAGTAGCAGCTGGTACTTTCCTTGCATGGTGTGCTTGACTGGCTCTATTCGTAGCAGCAAACCTGTGTAAAACATGATGCTAGAAAATACCAGCGCTCCCAATAACAGAAAAAGTCCCAAGTGGGAGTAGACAGAAGTAAGTACTGTACGATGAAAACAAGTGGCATCATGAAATCATTCCATTTCTCATCAGTCTAATCAAATGTATCTTAACAGTTTAGCAGTGTTTGGTGTTTTTTTGTTTTTTTGTTTGTTTGTTTGTTTATACTTTGTCATTTTTACATTTACAGCTTGCAAAGTCTTAAGTGCATTGCATTTAGTGTTTGTTAAGCCCAGTGTTCCAAGATTTGTATACAGTATCGTGTTCTTCACAGTTTTCACCTTTGCCTGTTTAATTCTGATCTCTGCGTAGAACTGACAATTATGAGAAATATTTGTCATGATAAAATCTCTGCAAAAAAACACCCTTACCACGGCCATCATAGAACCAATTGATTTTTCAAAAACATGCAATGCAAAGGTGTAAAAAGTCGAACTTGTGGATACTGATCAACATTTAAAAAAAAAAAAAAAAAAAAGGCCACGCATCCATAAACGACGATCCTTTCCAAGGTGACTCAAAACCCACTGTTACAAATAACTTCGGGGATTTGCAAAAAAGAGACACAACTATGTGTGAGAACTGTACACACAATCATTCACAAAAGCCACTTGCAGGAACTTGCAGAATCTCAGCTGGGAGTTATTTCCACATCCTCCATGCAGTCCTGACCCACTCCAAGCCATTTCCACAAGTTTGATCTATCGAAGACGTTCCTGGGAGGCCAGTATTTGAGACATAAAGCAAGCAGCCTAACTACTGTATGGCTCCAGTGTATTGAGAAAAGTTTCTACCTTGATGGTTTCCATGCACTAGTGATGTACTGGGATAGGTGCATCAGTGTAGCAAGGGATTATATAGAGAAATAAAAGCAGTTTTTACTTACTGTTCTGCACAGTCAAAAGTCCGGCTTTAACTCCCTTTGGAAATAAAAAAAAAAGGATTTCAAAGACATGAATGAACCAATGGCTACTGTAGTGATATTTGTACAGGACAGTGTGTATTTCAGAAATTAAGAGCGATAACCATTTTAAAATGTGGGTTGAATAAACAGCAGTGGTGATTGTGGTGGGTACGAGATGGACATGATTTTTGCTCAACGCTTTATTGTATTACATGAACAACAAGATTCGCATTTACGAGCAATAAATACTGAAACAGGAAACAACATTACTCAGTCTGTATACTTCCATCTGCGTAACATTAATCGCCTCCGCCTGTCACTTATACCTACAGCACTGCGATTCTTGTCCACACACTGATTACATCCCGTATTGATTCTTTTAGTTTCCTTCTCAAGTCTTTATATAAACTTCATTTGGTCCAGAATGCAGCTGCTTGTATCATTACTGCAACTCCGTCCACTGAACATACCTGTATCACGCCTGTTCTGCGGCAACTTCACTGGTTCGATGTTAAATACTCACGATGTTAAATATTGATTTTAAGATCTTGCTTCTCACCTTTAAGACCCTTCATAACCCAGAACCATCATATCTACCTGAACCCGTTCATATATACTCACCCTTTCATATCCCAAGGTCCTATTCTGCCATCCAACTCAACTGCTATCCAAACTAGTGTAGTTGGTTTGTTTCAAGCTTTATTGCTTTTCTGTTTATTGTATTTTATTATTGCTTTGTTTTGATTTTATGATGTTTGATACATTGTAGGTCTTTTATCTATTTGGTAAGGTGTCCTTGAGTGCTTCAAAAGATGCCTATTAATAATAATAATAATAATAATACAGTGGAACCTCGGATTACGAGCATAATTCGTTCCGGAAGTGGGCTCGTATTCC